>VMDR010007741.1:0-39266 GCA_007922815.1 Macrotus californicus
GTGCTGTAAAACGAGGTTCCATCACTACAAGTGTGGGATGCCCTCATGGGAACAGCTGCACCATGGAAAGTTTGAGTTAGGCGAACTCTAATCTTCTAGTTTCAGTTCTACTGCACAAATCTACTAAGAATCCTCTGAGAGGGACAGTGACTAGGGTATGGTGAAGTCAAGGCTGTGTGGATGCAATCAGAATTGGCCTGCATCCAGGAGTTTAGGTGAGACGTGGGCAGGTGGAGGACAGGATGAGAGCCTTCTCAGTCGGCTGTGAGCCAAACTATGACATTGGGGAAAAACATGGCAGAGAGTAGTCCACTTGGACAAAAAGGTAAAAAGTAGGAATAGGGGAAGCTACATGGAGACATCAAAATTGTGTTCAAAAGGCCTTGAATATCTGGCTTGAATGGTTGGAATGTGTCCTGGTGCTTTAGAAATTCTCTGCTCGTATCAAATCAGTCACAATGAGTCCTGTCTGAGGTTTATTCTGCCGGTGTACAAAATGGGAATATGAGTTCTATGAGAACTGAATTAAAGAAAGAATGTGAGAACACTTGGCTGTGTGAGTTAGCAATTGCAATAGAAGGTTGAACAGAAGACACAGCACTGGAGCCTGGGCTTGAGCCCAGAAAGTTGCCTCCACAGATTTCCACTGATTTTTCTAGAAATCATGAAAACCTCAGGCCAGCTGCCTGTGCCCAGAAAGATCCTAGCCCATGTTGACACCCACATCTTTGGAGAGCAACAAACAATTTTCACACGCCCTAGGGCAGACACTGTCCTTACATCCCTAGAGAACTGCACACATGGTTTGGTGTGGTTTCTTCGAAAACAATTGCTGTTCACGTAATCATTTCTTTTTCCAGGGAAACATAACATTAGCTACTGTACATGGGTATGTAACTCATCTCGTTTAATTAGATGCTAATTAATGACTCACTAGCTTTAATCATATCAATCTGGTAATACTATTTATGCCCCACAGAATAATGAACTACTTTATAAGAAATGAGCGTGGCACATGTTGACATAGGAAAGCATCCAGCCATAATTCGCTCTGGGTAAATAGCCCACCCAGACTTGGATTCTGAACAATTTACAAGGCAATGCTCATGTGCTATGTGGGGGAGAGAGGCTGAGACTTCCACGAGGAGGGCGAGACCAGGAAGAGTGAGAGGCAGAGAAAGACCACAGGGAGTTTTTCCCCGGGAAAAGACCACTGTCCTGGTAAGTTTTGTCCTAGAGGTAAATTAGAGACATCATCAGTATGAGAGAGTCCAAGGGAGAGTTTTGCTACTTGTATAGCACCTGAAGAAATTGCTTTCTGAACAAAGAGGAATGTGGCAGGCAGGTGGCACGATTCTTCTAAGATGTGGCTCTCCAAGTCCTGCTGGGTCCAGCCAAGCTGGCAGGGTAGGAATGAAAATAAGACAGATGGAACCAATGTGGGCATAAATAAGAAAATTCTGAGGCTGTTCCCCAGTGACGAGGAGTGGCCAGCAGTCAAATATTCCATGTCCAAATATACACGGTGATACTGGGCCTATCTCAGACAGACTTCAAGAGCCAATAGGGTCTAAGTCAGCTTTTGGAAAGGAATGGAACAAAGGTGGTAAGGGGCAGCCAAAAACCAGGTGACTGAGGACACTGGGAGTCCAAGTATGTAAAGGTTCATGGCTCTGAGAAAACAGTGTCCAGCCAGTGCCTGGGGGGATAAAGAACTGTGTTCCAACCCCAGGCAGAAAGGATTTGCAAGAACTGTCCAGTATAGTAACAGTGACTAGTGAATGAGTGCTTATTCTATGTTACGTGATTTACATAGGCTATCACAGGGTGCATACTGAAATAGGTATTCTGGCTCCCATTTAACAAGTAAGGAAAATGAGGCCCAGGGAAAATAAATAACTCAGTGCCACATAAATAGTGAGTGGCAGAGCTGTGGTTCAAACCTAGCACCCTGACTCATGAGCCCCGTTCTTGAGCATTAAAATCTATCCAGCCCTCTTCCACCCCCTTCATCTCTGTACCGCCCCCCACCCCCACCCCCAACTACCTGGAAACTATAAGTTATGACAAAGATGTCAGGGTCTCAGCAAAGCTACCTGGTTAGTAAAAACTGTTAACAGGGAAACTGAGGCAGATGTCCACTCCTACAGCCTAGGATAAATTAATGAGAGGAAGGTGGTAATTTGGTGAGAATCCATGATTCCTTCATCTAGTCTAATCCTAGACCCATTTTCTCCACAGGATGATAATGCATTTATTCTGTCTAGATCAGGACAGCTTCAAGACTCAGATGGTGGGTTGAAGTATAAAGTCCTTCCCATGGCCTACAAGGCCTTCTGTGATCTATCCTCAGTACCGTTCTGATGTCACCTGCTCCTGCACTGCCTCTCAGCCACGATAGTTGTTTTGCTGATCTGCTAAGTCAAACAAGCACCTACTCCCGGGCCTTTGCACTGGCTCTTTCTTCAGCCTGAACTCCCACCTCCAGATTCTCTCCACAAAGATAAGTATTTCTGCATGTTTTTTCCCACTAATTTGCCCCAAGCACCTAGGTATTATCTGGTACACAGCAGATATTCAATAAATATGCATTGAGTGGTCTCGATGTGCCAGTGCCCTCCTGGAAGAGCCAGTCATTCTGCCACTGTTTTCTGCTCCTTTCAGCTATCTCCCTGCCAGCCCTTCCCCTGCCCCCTTCCCTGACTCCACCCCACGTTTCTCTTCCAGCATGTCATGCAGCCTTCACGTAAGAGCTCGGTATTCCAACTCCTTAGTGGAAACAAGCATGGGCACTGCTCTGTACTAATGAGTGTTCAATAAATATTTGTTGGACAGATGGGATGATGCGACAGATTCTACAACAGAAGTACGTTTCAGCGCTGAGAGAGTAAAGAAACGAGGTGGGGTTTTGGGAGAGCTCAGTGAAGAGAAGTTACTTAAACTTGATCTTGAAGGACAGGCAAGGATTCGCCACAGTGAGAAAAAGTTGGCATTTCAGGAAGCCCGAGCTGCTTGCATAAGCACATTCCAGCAGATATGTTTCCCCACCGCCTTCCAGTGCACATTCACTCTTCTTGTAATAACAGGAGCACGTGTTTGCTTGAAGCGACTGCCCCGCTCCCACTCTCACCTGTGTGCCGAGGGTTGGGTCTACTTTACCTTTAGCTCTGAGGGTGCATGTGACCCCAGCCTCACAAACCAAACCTCATATGCCTCTACCTGCAATGTTTCAGGGACGAGTACTGACTGAATTGGGGTCAAGGAGAGCCAGGTCTCAGAATATTGTTCAAAAACATATTCAAGACTTTTTGGACTGCTGCATTTGGAGTAGGAAGGATGTAAACAAGGAGTGTGGCCATCTTGTCACCAGGGGAAGGGATCACCAAGAGAGTTTGCAAACAGACTCAACACCAAGGGAAAAGCCAAGTGTGAGAGAAGAACCTAGTTCTGGGGAAAACCCCCATCGCCAGATTTGCTCCTGATTTTTTTTGTGTTTTTTTTTTTTTGGTGGAGGGAGATGGTGGAAGAGCTACACATTCTCATTTTTCCTAAGCCATTTTGTGTTGAATTTTCTGTTTGTGACCCAAAAGGTCCTGACTGATATAGGGAAGGAAGCAAAAAAGATCATAATGTGTTTCAATAGTACCACACATTAACTTGGAAGGCCACAGATGCCATCTGCCTTGCTTTGCAGAAGAGGAGCCTGAAGCCCAGAGAGAAGTGGCTCCCTTGAATTTTACAGCTGGAGAAAGACAGAGTCAGGAGGAAGGCAGAACAGAACAGAAAAGAGTGTGGGCCTTTGAGGGAAGGGGGCAAGAAGTGACAGGCATTTTACTGTCCTCATGCAGCTTACAAGCAAAAGGATTTGAAACCACAGAGCCATACTGAGTAGTGTGTCCCTGACATCACCTACTTCCTTGTAAGAAGGTCCCATGACCATGCAGTCGGGTCATGGCCAGTAACGGCCTGGTGACCGATGCTAGCATGACACTCATACCACAAACTCACCAGGTCTTGCAAAGCTTTCAAACTTGCTTTGTGTAACCAGGACATAAAATTACAGACCTTTGCTTTATGCAACTGTATTTTAAATTAGAAAGACTCTCACATGAATCTTATGCCAGTGCTTTCAATAATATACATTTTTAAAACTGCAAATGGAGAACCAGGATGGCTTTCAGAACTCGATGCTTTCTTTTCGATAGATGGATAGACAAGTGACTTATGCAGATGCGGTATATACATTCCGCACAATTTGACCATGGTTAAAGGGTATTTATATTCTGATGCAGATAAAATTGAATGTGTCAACACTAATGCATTTTTCGAGGAGAATCACTACTTTCACCATAATTTCCATGGAAAATTTGTGTGCACACGCAGTAATAGACACATTTATAACATCAAAGGGATTCAATTTTCTTTTCAATCATACCACAGTATGAATCGCTTTTCCTATTGAATTTAACAATGAAGCACATTACCAGAGTCTAAAGGATGGGACACTTCGTCTTGCTCTTATGAAAGTACGTCAAACAATGGGTAATACATCACACAATGTCTCGGGTTAACTGAGCCTTTACACAGGCTGGCTGCTAATTTGCTTGGGCCAGCAGAATGTCACTTTTATTTAATTTTGCCAATAAGATCAGCAGGGATCCAAACTCTGTTTAACTCCCAGTTATTAAAAGAGGTTTTTCTTGTTACATGAAGAATTCATTAATTCACGTCTCTCCTAATTCAGACTTTGAGGTCTTCGGAATAGGAGGTGGGAGGTGCTTCATCTCTGCTGTGAAGAAAGCAATTTCATCCTGGACACAACACGCTTCTGTGCAGACGGCTAAAGCTGCAGCAGAGACAAAGTCTGTCAAGGCCGTAAGAAGAATTTGATGTATTAATTACAGATTGTTCCTAGCTAGTTACCAGAGCAGATCATCCAACAGAACTCCAGCAGGGAAAACTCTGTTATCCTACCATCATTCATTCAGTCATTTGGTTATTCATTCAGTCATTTAATTATCCATCCATTCACCATCCCTACATCCATTTATTTACTCAGAATTTATTAAGTCCTTTCTATCTGTCAGCGCTTGAGAGTGGAGCTCGGGCTACAAAATAAAAATGCATTCCCCATTGAAAAGGCTCTCATAGTTTAGTGAAGAAAGCAAGCAGTTAGTGCTGGATGTTCTGTTCACCCGTGCTCACTCCCACATCCCTGAGATTCTCTGTTTATGTCTCTTGACCCCACTCTGTGCTCTGGAAGGATGCTGAATTTCAGTGAGCTTCCTTGTCTCATGGCTTCTGGTTGAGTTTGATCAGCAGGAGACACTGGGAGATCGGAGGGTGGAAGAGCAATGACATTAGGGAATTTATTCCCAGCTCTCTCCCAGCAGAGACACCAAGGGTGGACTGAGTCTATCAGAGATCCAACTCCTATCACGCAGCTGCTCCCTTCCCTTGGCCCTTCAGATTTGGGGTGGTAATAGCTCTCCACCATTAGCAGCTCTGGGTCACTGGACTAGTTCCTGTTGGTTTTCGCTAAGCCTTGCCCACATCTTTGAAGATGCTTACTTGTTGTTAGCCTCTCCTCCTATCACCCACTCTGAGTGTGTGACCTTTTTCCTGACTGATACGCAGGTGAACCAAAAATCATATGCAAAAAAAGTATGAGTGGTGATAAGAGTGAGCCAGGGGGCAGGGAGAGCCCAAGGGAGAAAGGATCAGAGGTTACAGAATTAGTTTTCTAGGGGTTATTTCTATTCTGCTTTTGCTTGAAAAGATAAATCAATCATTTCAATCTTCCATAAATTTCAACTGTTCTTTTTGTAGCCAGTCCAAGAAGTTGAGGTCTTTTTTTGTATAAAGGTTATCCACTTCTAAAGTTAAAAATAATAGACCTGGTTGGTGTGCCTCAGTGGACTAAGCACCAGCCTGTAAACCAAAGGGTTGCCAGTTCAATTCCTAGTCAGGGCACACATGCCTGGGTTGCAGGCCAGGTCCCTGGTAGTAGGCGCACGATAGGCAACCACACATTGATGTTTCACTCTTTCTCTAAAAATAAGTAAATAAATCTTTAAAATTTTTTAAAAATAGTAACACTCAAATGGGTGTTGAGGTTTGGAACTACGGCTGAAGACTGAATACAGATCAGGCTTTGTTCTATCTAAGGTGTCTTCTAAAATTCATGGTTTGTGTAAAAACCGTCATTTTTGTTGATGGGAAGAGAAATAGTTGCCTGGGGATTCAGAGCTTGTGGAAACGACCAGGGTCTGTGTGGACTGATGTCCTCTCTTCTTTCACAATCCTATTGTCTCATCATCATTTGCATGGAGAAGGTCAATTGCCCTAACTCTCACATTCAAAGAACCATGAATTTTTGTCAAGCAGCCAATTCCTGAAAATGTGTTTCAACTTCTTCAGGCTTATTTTCCATCATTTTTGTCATACAAATAATGCAAATTTGAAGCATACTTTTCATGTGGGCAAGTAGTTAAAACCTTTACTAACAAATGTTTTTAGTTTGTTGGAAAATAAATCAGGTTAAAGATTTCTATGCAAATTAGATCAACTTGACCAGAGATGAAAGTACTTAAAAGGAATTGCAGTTGTACTGATATAACCAGGATTACACACAACCTGGAAAATAAAGGGTTTGACGTCTAGGTGCCTCTGCCTGTGGTCGAACTTCTGAGAACATGATAAGCCATGTAAGAAGGTCACTGCAACAGCTAGATGGAGAAGTTGGTACACGATACGTTGATGTGACTCTTGACACAGAGAAAAAAACTGTTGTGTCCATTTAAAAACAGCCATTTAGAGAGGAAATAATTTTACATAAGCCTAAAAGCCAACATGAATATTTATCTTTTTATCCTGGGGACCTTGTGTCCAAGTGGCTGTCCTTTGCTCTGTGCATGTCTGGGTCTCACTTCTCCAGAAGATGTGGTTGGCACACCGGGAAGGGTCACAGTATCTGAGTGCTTTGCCAAGGCTTCTACAATCAACTCCCCGCCACTGTCCCAGCTCCTTCTCACACTATGCTACCCTGCTCATTATGGTCCCACCATCTTGCCTTCTATTCCCTCCATGGATCAGCCAGAGACCTAGTGAATCAGGGCCTTTGCTTATGCTATTTCCTCTTTCTGGAATGTTCTCCTCCATTCTGCCTCTGGCCAACCTTATGTCACCCCTTCAGGGAAGTTTCCTTAAGTAATGTCCCCCCAACCCAACTGCAACCATTTACATTCCCAAGGACCCCACTGCTGTCCTTCTTAACATGTATCACAGGTGTACTTGAAAAACTGTTAGTGTTCTGTTGTGTTTGATGTCTATACCCCTCATGTGATTACAGGCAGCCTCTGAAGTTGCATCTGTCTTGTTTACCCAACTTCAATACCTAGTATCATGTCTGCTACTCAACAAATACATGCTATGTTACTGAAGAGATTAAGGCATCTTTTTTATTCTCTGATTCCTAGAAGCTAACCTCTACTCTTGTAGCTTAGAACTGGAACTCCACTTCAGTTGCTGGATAGGCTGGTTGTAAGAATTCCACTCTACCTTAAGTGGGAAAAGGTTTGTCATACACAGGCCAACTCCACAGGATTTAGAGAACACCCAGGGAATCTTGTCCAAAGTCTAGCCTGACTCACATTTGGGAAGATCCCGAAAACCTCTTCTCGGAGGGAACCAGTCCTCTATTTCCCCCACCAAACTCCTAGTCTATTTCACTTGGTCAATCGCCATGAAATATCTGGAAGTAGGAGTAAAAAAAATGAAGATTTCAGGTTTATCTGGGCAGAAATAAAAACTTAATGAGAAACAAAATAAAATGTATCATTGAATCAGCAAAGTTCAACTTGCTCTTTCACCAGAGGTCTGTCTTCTAGCACATGAACTTGAACTCATGGGCAAAAGGGCAGCAACAACAAAGAACAATAAAATAAGGTACATGAGAGCATGTATGTATAATGTCTCTAGATGCAAAGGCATGCATTTCTGCCTATGCATGGGTGAGCACTCAGGGGGAAGGACTGAGGGGAATTCACTCTGAAGTTTCATAGCTTTCCCCCCTTCAATTACAAATATTCTGGAGATGCCCAGACATTTTCCGTAGAAGAGAGGAAAGGTTAGTGGACATGACACAGTTGACTAGGGAACAACTGAGCTGGCAAATTTCCTCAGAGCACAGAGCTAGACCCTGGAGTTCACCGGAAGGACAGAGTGAGCAATCCCAGAGGCACCCCAGAGGCAAAGCTGGGAAAGTAGAAGAGAAAATTCCCAGTGTGAATAAACTCAGAACCCTAGACTTTTAGTGATAGTGAAAATCTTCCATGGAATGTCTGCCAGTAGGGAGAATGTGTCATGGAGAAAGTGAGTAACTATAGGGAGAAAATGAAACAAAGACACATAAAAGACATAAAGACACACCAAAGACATGAGAGAGGGAAAGACACCAAAGAAACAGAGAATCTTACAGTGACTGGTCCTGATGTTCTTCATGTTGTATTTGGAATCTGGAGCCGGGGGCAAAGAAAGCCTGAAAGCGTGCATGCATGTAAACATGTGTATGCACCTGTGTGTACAGTTAAACTTATCTTGCACAGTCACAGGCATGTATATTGGTATATAGTGAAGATAGATGCATGTGCGGACACACCAATACATACGCTTTTTCTTCAATATACACATGTGTGCACATGTATCAAAGGGAGTGACGCCAAAGCTCAGAATATTACGGGACTTCTTATATTTTAGTGGTAAAGGCTGATAAAATTATTGGCTGTCACATGCTGTTTTCTGTGTTGTGACAAGCATTTTATGTCTATTTTCTCATTTAATCCATTAAGTCCCATGAGGTTCAAATTAGTGTCTGTGTTTTGCAGATGACTCCTCTGAGACTCACTGAGGTTATGTGACTTGTCCATGTCACATAGCTATTAAGTGACAAAGTTAGGATTTGATCCTAGATCTCTCTGGCATTGCAAGTAAGGCTTATAAGGGCCCAAGCACCAAACCAATTAAAGCATGGTTTGGTGCACCGCCTCCTGCAGCCCGGCTGAGCATGGACACTGGCCTTCCTTTAGTGTGTTTTCTGAGATGTCATCAGTTCTGTTTCTGAAACTGCAGCAGCCTGAAAACCATCTCTGTCCCAGCAGAACAGTTTCCCCTATAGAATAGAAGTTCCTGAGGGCAGGAGCCCCCTCTAGTAACATAGCCTATTGTCCCCTCAGTGTCCTGTACCATCCCTGTCACAGAGAAAGAGCTCAGTAAATATTTATTGAACAAACAGATGAATGAGTAAGTAGATGTTAACACTTGCCTAAATGATAACATATTTTTAAAGAAACCCATCCAATAACTTTCAAATTCTCCTAGCAGCTAGCTAACATATAAATTCCTCAGGGGACCTGCTTTAATACAAAAGATAAGCATAATTTGTAATTAACGTATTAAGCACATTAGAAGCAGTAGGATTCCCCTCCAGTTCTTATTTATATTTCTTGTTAGCTTCAGAAACACTTTCTTCACAGTCAGAACAAATAGATTTTCATTCAGTCCTATTGAAATGATCACAACTTCTCTACCAAGGCCCTGGCAGAGGGAGTTTTTCACAGGACACCAGGGGAGTCCCTCTCCAGCTCCCCAAGGTCAAGGTCAAGCACTATTCTGTCATCAGCTGTCCTGCCCTAGAGTCAGACAAATGGGAATGACTCCAGCACTCCTACACACTTGTGAGGGTGAGGAATTCAAAGTAGGGCCTTCTGTGATTTTTCACAGGATAAAACACCTCAATTTCCTGCCATCGGGATTTCCCCATGGCTCCCTGCATCTGGAAAAAAGAAGCTGACTGCCCAGCAGGTTGGCAGAGGCTGGTAGCATGCTTGGAGCCCAGAGCCCAGTTGGCAGCCATCAAGTCAGCATGCACTTGACACCAGCTGGGGGAGGCAGTCAGCCCTTGTAAGGTGGGGGGTCCACCTGAACACCACTCTCCCAAGGAGTCAGAGGGATCAGGCACCAGGGGAAGGCAGGGAGGGGAAGGACAAGGGGTGTGGGACAAGGGCCTCACACCCAAACTGTGCAGCCATGGGAAGGTGTTTCAAATGCTCTGAGCATATAATTACCCACCTATAAAATGAGGCTGACAATGGTAATAATTAACTAACATGCAGGGTGAAACAAGATTGTGTAACCATTAACATCATATCTAATCATTTCTGGCTTTCCCTTTTAAAACTTACTATGGTATTAGCTGCTCTAGCTTTACTGCCCAGCACAGTCTGTAGGAATGTGTTCTAAACGCTGACTCCTAGTTCTTCGGACTTGCCTCATGGGAATATCTCAGCTTCTCCTTCTCCCAGTTTCAGCCTGATGCACTCCCCTGCCCTGTTGCCCCACACATTGCCCTGGGTAAGAGAGGGGTGCAGAAGACCTGTTCTGAGGTTGGGCAGACTGGGCTCCGATCCTGGCTTGGGCAGTCACTGGCTAGATGACCACAGGCCATAGGATTTTTCTGAGCCTCAGTTTCCTCGTTCGATCATTCTTTAACCATCCATTATTGAATGTTCGCTATGGGACAAATGTTGTTCTAAGCGGACATAATACCTGGTTGCCTTAATATGCAGAGTGTGCATGTGTGTCTGTGTGCATGAATACAGCTCTAACTATCATAGAGAGAAAAAGAAAACACAAAAGAAGATAAAAGGACATTGCCAATTGCTACAAGGAACTGCAATTTGAGCCCCTTTGAGAAGATCGCACGTGAATGACTACAGACCTGAAGGAAGAAAAGGAAAGGCCATGGGAACATCTAGAGTAAAAACCTTCCAGCTAGAGGAAATAGCAAGTGCAAAGACCCTGAGGTGGGAGTGAGACTGAAGTGCGGGATGGAGGCCGGGGTGGTGGAGTGGAGTGGAGTGGAGTGAGGGAGGCACAGGGCAGAGTGGAGGAGATGAGCACAGAGCCACATTAAGTGGGGACTCTTTCACGATATTTTTACTGAGGGTTAAAGGAAATAATATGTATATGAATGTGTCAAGCACACAGCAGGTATTCAGTTAAGAACTCTTTTTTCCTTCTCATGGAGCAAAGAAATTGAAAAATCTAGCCAGAACTGCAATTTGGGGACCAAATTTTTTTTTAATTTTTATTAATTGAATTAAAGAGAGAAAAATCAGTTTGTTGCTCCACCCATTCAGGTATTCATTTGTTGATTCGTGTATGTGCCTTGACCAGGAATCCAATCTGCCACCTCAGGGTGTCGGTACAATGCTCTAACCAACAAAGCTACCTGGCCAAATATTTTGATGTCCCCTCCAGGGGCCACCAAGGGCCACCCCTTCCTTCCCACTGGGGGATCAGCCACTCCACTTGCCTTGGTCAACAGTGGCCTTCCTTGATCGGCCTTCCTCTTGTGGCAGCCCCTCCGGCTTTGACACCTGCTGCTGTTTTGGTTTGCACCCCTACGCCCAGCCCCTTACCAGAACTGCCTGATTCCTACCTCAACTGCACTCAGTTGGCATTTGCCAGCAGCCTCCTTTGGTCTCAGCACTGCCTTCCCTGGCATGAAAGTGGACATTTGTCTAAGGCCACTTTGACATGGCTGGCTCAAGAGCAGGGTAGGACCAACTGTGCAATGATGGCACCTGTTGTACACCCATGTCTTGACTTTTTAAAAAATGGGGAGGACAAGGCAGGTCAAAAGGACTCTCACATCAAAAAGCAGAAAGGCAGTCTAGAAATGGCTGGATCAAAAGGTCACTGCATTTCCTAGTATACCTCTGACCACTCAGGATGTCTGCACTTACAGATTCCTCAGTTCTGCCATCCGTCTGACAGACCAGTCTGTACTAGGAGGAAGGGAATCGTGACAGCTGAATCATTTGAAAGAAACTAGAGACAATAGAGCTAAAAATAACCTATTGCTAATTTTTGGAAGAACCAAATAACCAGTATCTCATTTAATCCTCAGAACAACCCTAGGACGTAGGGGTAGGAAGGTACTATTAATATTCCCATTTTACAGAGAAAAGCACTGAGGATCAGAGAAATTAAGTAATGGGCCTGAGATCACCCAGCTGAGTAGTAGAGTTGGTGCTCACAGCCTGTTCTGTTTGATCTGATAATGCAGGGGTCCCCAACTTCCAGGCTGCACACAGGTGCCCGTCTGGGCCTGTTAGGTACCAGGCCACACAGCAGGAGGTGAGCTTGAATGTAATGTGCTTGAAACATCCCAAAACTACCCCTCCTCCCATCAGTAGAAAAATTGTCTTCCATGAAACTAGCCCCTGGTGCCAAAAAGGTTGGGGACCACTGTGATAATGCTTTCATCCACCATGCCGCCTTTTTGCAGAAAACCGTTGAGGGGAGTTCACATAACTCACGAGCCTTTAGTCTTCTACTCCCCTAGCAGCAGAACTAAGCTAGAGCCCCAGAGAACTCAAACCAGTAAATGAAGTATCGACTGAGTGCTGCCTCTGTGCTCAGAGCTAGCTTAGTGCCACAGAGAATTCAAAAGGAAAATATTTCCTCCATCTGTGCTTCTATCTAATTACCGTATTTTGCCACATATAATGCACACCTTTTTGCCCAAATTTTGGAGGGAAAAATAAGGAAGCACATTACACATATGTATAATGATTACATACCATGGGTATAGGGTATAATAATCCTGTGTACAACACGCACAAAAACATGGGTGTGGATTATACATGGCAAAATACAGTAGAAAAGCCTTCACCACAGGCGCAGAGGGAAGAATGGGACGGCAAAGGGAAGGCTGATGTTCAGGGAGGCGCTGCAGGGAAGGCTTCCGGCAGAGCTCACGTGGGAGCTGGTCTTTGACAGATGACGAATGAGCCAGTTGGATGTGGGCTGAGGCATAAGTGCTGTGTTGGGGCTGGGTGGCAGTGAGGGGACCATTTGTGACTGGAACAGAGCCTGCGTGATAGGGCACATGAAAGATGGTAACCCCACAGGAATTAGCAGGTGTTCTAGGCATGGGGTTTTGAGAACACTTTGCAGCTGACCAAGATGCTGTCGTAGCCCCTCATTGCTTTTAATCCTCACCTCAGTCCAGAGACGTGGCCTTAGTTATTCTTGCTATAAGACGAGGCGGTGGAGGCAGCAAAGATGCTTCTCAGCAATGAAGTGACTTGCCCGAGGTCTTTACCTTCTAACTTAGCAATCCCTGAGGCAAACTCCTGTGTCCTGACTTCAGACCCTAAGGCCTCACACCACAGAGCACTTAGGATGAGACCAGGAAGTTTGCAGGAGACAGACTGAGGCAGAGAAGGGGGTGGGGGGGGGGGTGATTTCCTATTATAACATGTGAGACACCAAGGAACAATACAAGTCAGGATCAAAAGTGCTGTCCTGCTGGGGAATGCAAGGAAAAAACACAAAGAATGTTTAAAAAGAGAGCAATAAATAAATACATAAAGGGCAAAGAAAGAAAAAAGAGGAAGATAATGAGAAAGAAGAAGAAAAAGGTAAAAACAGGTGGAAGAAGAGTCAAGGTGAAAAGGAAAAGCAGGGCGGGAGGGGAAGAAGATGAGGATGAGACGGGTAGCTACTCTTGCACTTGACTGAAGCACCAGGAAACCCTCCGACCCGGCGGGAAGAGCACAGTGAAATAGAGCGCACTTGCCACCAGGTGGTTCCAGCGAGCCTCTGCTCTTCCCCAGCGCAGTCTAAAGCAGGGCTTGATTTCAGTTCGCCTGCTGGCAGGGCACAGCATCCTGGGCACAAGCCATTGGACAGGGTACTGACCCTTGCCGGGTGAGAGCCTGGTTATTGAAATCTCCCTGCCCTGCATGCTCAAGATCCTACAAGACCATGGGAGAGAAACCAGGCTGCTGGAAAGGCAGAGAGAGAGTTCTGGCTTCCTCCTGACAACTACATACATGACCTTCAGTAAATTACCTAATTTCTTCAAGCTTGGTTTCCTCATCAATAAACCTGCTTGATATGTGAAAAAGCCTAAGTGCAATAAATTTAAAAAGTCTGGATACAGATTTCAAGGAGACTGTGGAGGAGATGACACCAAAACAAAACCAAAGAGATAGACAGGGTATGTGAAAAAAACATGCTATTTCTAAGGAATCTGTTCATTAAAGGAAGAGGAGGGGTTATTGAAGGGCTTTAACAGGAGATGAAGGAGGAGAGTAGGGAACAGTCTTAGGGCCTTGGAGGAGGAGAATGAACGAAGAATTGGGGTTGGAAAGTATCAGGCGCGCGCATGTGCGCACGCACACACGATTATTTAAATAACACTGAGGGAGTAGGAAGAAAAGAGTTTAAGAAAAAAAGACCGCCCGAGAGGTTAGGACTGCAAGGTAAGGAATAAAAAGCACTGACTAGATTTCGTCCCGTCTTAGGGTCATTCTTACAATAGCTTGTGTCTCAAAGTAAAATAAGACTTGGTCCCAACATGGTGCTGAATACAAAGTCAGCATTCATCACATCCCCCTGCAAGTCACTGAAAGAAGAATCCCTTCTTGGGTGAAAACGAAACTTAAACCTTCCTATTTGCTGGAACCTACCCATTACTTCAAAAATAAACAAACAAAAGAGCCTTCTCCCCAACTTCCTCTCCCATATGTGACATATGCAAGCTGCAATCTGACTGCGTGCAAGTTAAGCTGATGGATTAAAAGATAAATAAGTGAACATTTGTTTTGCATTTTTAAAAATACAAACCTTTTTTAATTCCTAATAGCTTTCATTCAATATGTTAAAATATATAATGTATATTTAAATCTACATACTGAAATAGCTACCTCAATAAAAGATGCTTTTTACTGAGAAAAATAATCCTTTTCTCAAATAAGAAGTCTTTGTTCAACTGAAAGTTGGCCTCTGTTGACTTGAAGCTACTTCACTTTGGGGTCCTGTGAGACCTTGTCAGCCTTTTCCCGAGCCCCCTGTTTTCTCAAGGGACTTGTATCAGAGCGGAGACTGAACCCTGAGTTGAATGGGTGAGTGGCTTCCTTCTGAGGTGGGCCAGCTTCTGGCCTGAGGTGTGGGTGAGGATGGCTGAGGAGACTCCGTGGGGAGGAAGCTCAGAACAGCATCCTGCACAGCTCGCAGGCATCTGGGGACCCCAGCAAGTGGCTGGGCCTACTTTGCTCAGGAAAGTTGTCTGGTCTCCTAGAGCTTAGGCCAGCCCTCTTAACTGGGAAGGTCACCTATCTTTCTGGCCCAGAAGCTTCCAGGATACAATGTGGTGGAGTGCATGAAATCAGGATTCGGGATCCTCTGGGTTTACATTCCTTCCTTGTCTCATTGCAACTGTGTTGATTTTGGGCAAAAATCTCCATCTCAGAAGACTCTGATCTCTTCATGCTTAAAATGAGGAATTAAGGCTAATTTCGAATTTTTATCACCTAGGAATTCCTATTCTCATCAGTCCCTACTACATCTCATACAATTAAGGTATACCAATCATGTAATAATTTATTTGTAGTTTTATAAATCAAAAGTAGCTCAACTGGGTTTCATTTGGATATTGAGAAGATATTTTTCACATGATTCAAATGCAGGGGGTCTACAATGACCCAGCCACCAATCAGAACTTTCAGTCAGTACGAGAAGACCAGGATGGCCACATTCATCTGATGTTTTTCCAGTTCAAAGTCAAGACTCTCAACAATGACTATTGACCAAATGGATGAGAGGATGCGTGAATGAAAAATGAGAAAAGGAACAAATGAATTCATAGTTTGTGTGACTGGAAACCAGAACATGAGCTGGAGGCCCCACCTCTATCTCTGTGTTCTTGTCTGGGGGCCATGCTGGGAATCAAGAGCCCATGACAGTGTGACCCCATGAGGTAGCTCTTTTGCTTCTGGAAGTTTTCCCCATATCCCAGACCAGTCTGCTACCCGACTCTATTTCCCAGCCTCAGGATCGTTATCCTCAAAATTCTGTGCCTTTCCATTCCTGCCCAAATACCTTGGAAGAAAGGTTACTATAGCACTCTCCTCCTGACTCTGTCTCTCCACCTCCAATCTCTTGCTCAATCCTGCCCCTCATCCCTCCTGTGACTGTCCATCTTACAAGTCCAAGTACACTGGGCTCCTCTGAAGAATGAGCATGTGGCTGCAGTTGTGTCCCAGGTGATGCCAGCTCATTATTCTCTCTCATGTTATTAGTGCTTGGGCTCAGGTTGATATGTTTCTGATTAATGAGGCGTTTGTTCTGCACCACAAAACAATTGAAGAATATCCTTCCCATTCCAATGAATTGTGTCACAAAGTTAATTATGAGGTGACCTTCCCTCTTTCCAGGCAGAAGAGAGCAGGTGTCCAAGCCTCACCCAACAACTGTATTCCTGAAATCTTGGCGGGTGGAAACAAAGACTCACAGGCACCTGCAAGGGGGCACCTAAGACCTGAGTCTGACATTCAGAGCCTCAGATCTCACCCTGCCAAATGCTCTCTGCTCTGGAGTCAGAATCCAGTGTCTCTTTCCCGTCTATCCCTTCACCTCCATGTCATTCCTTCCCATGTGGAGCAGAAAGGTAGAGGAGAGAGGACGAGCTTTGCTGTCTGATAGATTTTGACCTTGACCACATCACTTCAGGTGTCTGAGTTCCCACCTCAGGAAAAAGGTGAGACAATACCTAGACAATAACACAGGCAGTGAGGAGTGCAGAAGATCCAGGCCCAAAACATTTCCCTTTCCTTCTTCTTTTTGGACCTGGCTGAGAGCTTTCATGGCTGAGAAATTTCCTCAGTTTCTTGGTTCTGAGCCTCCCACCTGTTCTGAGCCAGGAAGCCAGGAGACTCCAGTGTATGCCGAGCACAAAAGCAGGCCAGTGTCAGGATCAGCAGATACCTGTGAGGTCCTAACCTGGGACCTGCTGCACTAAGGGAACACCCAGAAGTGCCTTCCTTCTGAGGGTTACAGGCTTGTGGCTCTGGAGTGCTCACAGAAAGAAGGCTTCCCTCTCTACTTTAGAATGTTCCTTCAGCATGGGTTTTGCTAAAGATCAGTAATCTTGTGCTCTTGGCACAGAGGATGCTGGAGTGAAGGATGAGAGGGTACTTTTGGGGTTGGGTTCTGGAGCAGCAGGATTGGTTCAGTAGAGAAGACCCAACCCATGTTCACTGGGATTACTCCCCAGAGAGGAGCTCTCCAGGAACCACCTTTTCATAACCTGGGTTCAAGGGAACCAATGTTGGTGAATCCTCTAAGCACCAGGCAAGGGACCGTGCACCCCACACCCTTCATCCTTACAGCAACCCTATGTTCTGTCTTGTAGGAATAAGGGTCCTGATTTTAGAAAGAAGTTATGCAATTATCCCAGGTCACACAGCAGTCAAGACAGGATTTCAACTTTGCAGCTTAGAATCCTCCCTTGAGCTGCACACCCCTCAGAGATCCCATCACCTCACTCCTAATAATGCTGTAACTCCCCCACCCTTGCATCCTGATTCACCAATATCAAAGGATTCCTTGCACCTCCTTTTTTTTTCCATTATGCAGAAATACCAGGAGCTCCATGAAAACATTGTAACTATGAAATAACGTGGCCAGAAGCATAAGCAAGCCTATGGTTGCTGAGGTAAATCATAGATGCAGACAAGTACTAAGTGCTGGGCTTGGCCAGAACTGCAGAACTAAGACTCCGGACTAACCAGTAAGAGTCATTTGCTTGCCCACGTGCAGATAAGGGAGACAGGGAATTGGGAAGAGAGCTGAAAGGCCCAGCCAGAAGGAGCAGGGTGGGGATGGGTGTTGCCATGGTTGTGCTAGTTCAGAGAATGACAGTTTGTGGCAAGAGGGGCTCGGTCTCTAGGGGACACAAACTCTCTGCTCCCCTTCTTACCAGCTGTGTGGTCTTGGTAAGTTGTTTAACTTCTTTAAGCATCAGTTTGTCCATTTGTGAAATATACCTATGATTCTAATACCTACCTAAACATGCAGATTCAAAGACATCATGTCTTAAAGTATTTAACACAGAACGTGGTACACAGGAAGTACCCAATATGTTAGTTGATATTATGCTTTCTGAGAAGCTGATTGTGGCTAAATGACACCAGGTAGGCATGGGAAAATTTGCATGCTTGAGTTGGGGTAAAATGAACTCAGACACACGTCAACACAACTTCTGATCCTAAGGAGTTAGGGGTGGGAATAGGTCTTTGACAGTATAACTCAGTCCTCTGGAATACTGATTCCTTTAGCAACCTGGTGGTCATCACAGGAGGAGTCTGCTAGCCTGCCCTATACCCTTCCTCCACCCCGGTTACATTTTCCCCTGTAACCCTTGGGTTCACCCTGACACTAGTGCAATGAGAAAACACTCTGCTCCAGCAGAACGTCTGAGCACTAGGTCTAGTGACAGACCATGGTCAGTGAGCCTCGGTGGAGTGGCTGAAAGGGGAGACAGATGTTGTCGATGATGCTGATGGATGCAGCCTGCTGCCTTTCCTACCTCCAGGCCCATTCACTCGGGATCCACAGCGCATCACAAATAGATTTCTTATGTCCTCTCTTCAAACCTCCTCCAACCCCCAGCTTCAGAGGGAGCAGAGATTTGTCGAGGCACATCCATCAAACCAGCGGAATCACTTCTGTTCATTTCTGATTGGATACATAAATTTGTTTTGCCACAGTCGTCTCGTTCAGAGTTGACAAGCTCTTCCTGAATTCATGAATTTGGGAGGAAATGAACCAAAGGGACTAAGGAGCCCCATTTGGAACTGAACGGTGGTATGTTTGCCTCCAACTTTCATTAACAATTTCAGGAGAAGGATTACAGATCTTTGAAAAGGACTGACACATTTTTGGGTTGGAACAGCTGCACCAGGCATTAACCATTTCTAAAACCTTACACAGAAATGAGCAAATGTAGAACTAGAGACTTTTGCCTATTTTTCCAATCTATTGACACATTCAACTATTTATTAAGTAGACCAACACATTTCATTCATCCATTTAGCAAATGTTTATTGTGATCTGATGTACATCAGACACTGTCCTAGGCCCTTGGATTGCATGAGTAAAAAATACGGACAAAAGTCCCTTCCCTTCAATTGAATTGGTATGTAAGTAGAGCTTACATTTTTGAGTGGGGGGGAGGGAAGTGTGTGTGTATGTGCAAACATGTGTATGTTTGTCCAGCTAATTGTCTGATTTTTCAGATGTCCCCACCAATTTCTTACCCTTTCCAGAAGTTACCACCCTTCTTGATCCTTCCTCATGTGCCATGTCAGACTCCCCAGTGTTGGGTGGGACTAATCCTGACTGCCCTTCACAATGCCTTGCGATGTTTGCTAAGCATAGAGATTTGAAGGATTCAGCCCAGTACTACCAAATCAGAGTTTCCAACAGTGGATCCTAGGGATCTTTATTTTTACCCTATCCCCAGCATGTTCTAAGGTAGAAAGGCAAAAACCAGTAAAAAAGACAGGCATTTGGGAAATCATGGCATGGTGAAAAGTCCAGAGATTTGGGAAACGTAGTCAGGGGTGTGAATCCTACTTCTATCATTTACTGACAGTGTGACTAGAAGTCAGTCACATGTTCCAAGTCTCAATGTCTTCATCTGTAAAATGGGGGCAATAATGCTCACCTAACGGTAGAGTTGTAGAAACTAAGTGCTGCAATGTATTTCATGCTACCAACCCACTACTGACATATGGTAGAAACTTAGTAAGTTTCCCAACCTTAGCTAGAAAATTTTTTTTCCTGTTATTTCTTAGTTGGGTAATAGTTCATCATTCAGGTGTGTATGTGTAGCTGAGGGAGGGAAGGAAGAAGGGAGAGAGGGTAGGAGAGATAGATAGAGGTAGAGATAAAAAGGGAGGGAGAAAGAGAGAAAATGAATGTGTGATTTGTGCCCACGTACTGGTATGCACTTGGCAGATAAGGAATGAGAACAAAAGTGGCAAATCCTGATTTTATAATTCTTGAATAACTACTTAGTTGGTTCTGATTCAGTATCAGCCAGTATTCTCAAAATATTTTCATGAAGGCAGAACTTTAGGAATTAACTACAAATGGTAACATCTGACCAACAATTAAAATAGTTCATTTCTCTGTATCATTTTAGTTCTCAGCCAATTACTTTGATTAACATTAAATTTAATAATCTGAACATCATGCATTTATATGTTACTTATAACTTTTTGAAATATATTCACATGTCTTTGGATATTCACAAGTATCCTGGGAATTAATCAAGGCAGATGTAATTATTCTAGTGCTACAGATGAAAACACTGAAATAATCTATAGAGGTGAAATAATGTGCTCAAGTTCCATGGAGTTAGAGACAAAGCTTAGACTAGAACCTAGACCAGCCTGGGGCCATTGTTAACACATTGCATACCACATAGAAATCTCTAAGACATATGCCAGGGACCGCACGTTTTTGGGCAAACTGCACGTTATTTAAATCATCATAACTACAGATCATCTCCAGAATCGTCAAAACAGTCATCCGCATCTTCGATCTCACTAGGAATATCTGATAAATTATCATTAAATACTTCCGGAAGTGTATCAGTTTTGTTGGTTTCCTTCCTTTTTCTGAGAGGGGGCATTTCTAAAAGCGCCAGGAACTTGAAAATGAAGACTATTCAAATGACCAAAATACAATGTAACTGCAATGCTTTATGGGTTTGTGCAATTATATAGTTTTTTGTAGATTGACCTGCACGGTTTCCACCAATGAGATCACTTCATTCGATGTGGACAAGACAGTGTGTTGACATCTAAGGCCCATAACAGATGGCGTGCGAAATACATGAAAACTCGTGAGCGATACGCAATGTGTTAATTCCAGATACTGACCACTAGAGATCTAGACCTGCAAGGCAGAGAGACTACCTGCTCTAGGGGCTTCCAGTTTCACTGAGAATGCTGAGAGCCTTAGGCCATCCGAGCCCACATGATTTCTTCCTGAGAAGGAAAGAAATGATTGTCTGTGCGCACCATAGCCATACATAAAATCTATACATAGAGAGTAAAAAGACAAAAAGTATAAAAAATGTAAGCAAATACAACCCAGTAGCATTAACTCTTGGGAAAGCTACCTAAACTAACAGTTTTTCTTATAATGGGGTCACCAGCAGTGAAACATCAAGCCAGGCTGGAAACTGGGCTGCTAGGGGGCAGGTGCCTCTTGCTGTGAATGGAGCCAGTGGGCAGCAGGGGGGCCTCCAAAGCGGAGCTCTGATGGTCTGAATATGGGCAACTAATAATCCATGAGATTATCCTAGAGTCAACATATAAACCAAGTAGGTATTTCTGATACCGGTCACTAAATCGAAAGGTGTCAGTCCGAAAACTGGAAACAAAACTTTAAGCCAGAGAAGTATGAGTAACTTAGGAAATCAATAAATGGGGAACATGTCTAAGCAAATAATAGGTCACTCCCATGAGCAGATTGTTTGCATTTTAAAGGGCTGAAAGAGGCAGACATCAGTAGAACAAACACAATTCCTTTGCATGTTTTCTTCAAAAGAATTGTTTTAAAAACCAATAAAATAAGTTATAAAATCATAACTATGATGCAAAGTATATTAACATATTATATATTCTAACATATAGTAGTATACATGAGGCATATTAGTTATGAGAGGGACTCAAGAAGCACTAATAGGCTGTTCCTCCAGCACCACAATGGACAGAAGAGAGATGATACAAACTCAGGTAAAAGCAAGAGACCATGTACTGAACAGGTTTTTCATACATTATCTCATTCAAGCCTCAGTATAACCCTATTATACAGGGTCCTGCACAAATAATGCCCCTTTTTGTTACAAAATCTTTCATTACAAAATCATAAGCATGTAATTCTGTAACATAACAATGTCACACTCAAGCACACCATATGACATTTTAGGTGAAATGTTCAAATTAAAACTATAAATTATTACACCCTTATTATTATCCTACCAACCCCACTCAAGCAGGTGTTACTTCTGCTGGATCCTGTAGATCTCATTTTTATTCCTATTTTACAGATACTGAAATTTGGAGAGACTACATCAAATAGCTACTAACGAGTAAAGCAGGCTTCCACTCAAGTGCCTTTCTCTGGAATTTTGAAGGTTTATGGTCCTCTTCCCCTCTGGTTGAGCTTAGTCCATCTTAATAGAGCTGTTTGTGAGCTAAAATTGAATCTGTGTCAAAGGATCCAATTCCCCTGAAGGTTCATTGAGAAAAATAAGTGGAGGGCTGGAGACTCAGACACTAATGTAGCCCATTTCCTAAAGCTGGGACAGGAACTGAGCATCCTGGATGAACACAGGCACAGGGAAGAGCTCCAAGAGGGAAAGCCAATAGCTCCAAAAATAGACCAGAGATGGAAGTCAGCTCAACTATTGGGAACCACATAACTAGGCGACCAAGGCAGCCTTCGGCTGATGCTATTGTTTCCTTATTTTATGGCATTAGCTCTTCCAGCCCCACTTCTCATCTTGGGCTTTAAGGGCTTTCTGTGTGGCTCCTGATAGGAATCTTGGCAAAACCTGAGGATGGCTACAATATGGGGCTTCAGAATGAGCCTGATCTCCCTCGGCTGTTCGGGAGGACTAAAGTTTTCTGCCAGTTCACAGTTGGGCAAGCAAGGACAGTGACCTGAGGCCCTTGTTCCAACCAGAAATCTTACTGAAAAAATATTGAGTTGCTCAGAAAACTGTTGGAGGTCTGGAGAAGCAGGCCTAGCAAACTCTCCATGACTCCTGCTTCTTTGCCTTCCACACTCCAAATTCAACGTCTAGGACTGTCAGTCTGACTGGCTCAGCCGTGGTCATGGCCAGCCTTCAGCTAGAATTTGGTCATGTGACTAGGCTGAACTAATAAGACTCACAAAGGCCTGTACACACAGGTAAAAGACAATGCAGAGAACAATACACACTTGAAAAAGACTGAGTCCAGGACTCCCCTTGGGAACTCCTTTTGGGGCACACAGAGATTGCACAACCAACCTCATTGGTCTTTGTGCTCTTCTCTTTGTTCAAGAGTAATTCTTTGATGGGCAGCCTATCCGGACCTCAGAAGGACCACTGTGTTTTAGCAATGGGTATCAGGTTGAGGGGCACAGTGACCAGAGTGGATGGAGACTGAGCAGAGAGCTAAAAAGAACTGATAGTAGATTAAGTCCATTTTTTTTTTCAGGGAAATACAACTGGGCAAGAAAAAGCAAAACAGAATTGAAGGGAAAGAAAAGGGGGTGGGAAATAGATGTTGGAATGAGAGATAAATAGAGACAAAGAAAATTTAGTGAAGAGAAAGATCAGGAAAGAAAGTGGAGAGGGTGAAAGATGAGAGAGAGAAAGAGAGAAGGGTAGGTAGTTAATGGAAAGTCTAAAAGGAAGAGAGACTCTAGACAGAAGATTAGAAAATCTGGGAGCAAGGGAGAGAGAGAAGCCAGGGCGGTATCAGCACAGGAGATTCAGGACTCCAGTGATCGTGAACAAGGTTTATCATCAGCCCACTCTGTGACATTTGCCAGGTCATCCTTCACCCCATTAACCTCCCCTGACCTCTTGGGTAAAGAAGTGGTGCTAATACCTACCTCATGGGCTTAGGCAAATTGAATGAGAATGTGAACCTAAAACATCAAATCCAATGCCTACAAGACAAATATTCTATCAATGAAATCCCCATTTTGCCACTTGATCTCAATTTCCCAATCCTCGGTTCTCTAGAATCAAAAATAAAGCTGGCAGGATGAGAAGCAGGGATGAAAACAAAGATGAACAAAACATAGTCTTTGCTCTTGGAGAACTCAAATTCGAACAGAGAAGAAACATCCAAATGCCAGGAGGTGTTGAGTTCTAATGCAGAAGTCTGTGCCATGTGCTGTGGGAACAGGGAGAGGGGAACTTTACTGCCACCTGAAGAAGTCATGGAGAGTTCCTAGAAAAAGTGAGATTTGAAAAAATAGTTTCCAAGTGGAGAAGGGAAGAGAAGGGCTTTTCGCCCATAGCAAATGAAGTAAGCAAAGTAGAGACAGGAACAAGCAATGAGAAAGAAGTCAGATCTAAGGAAGGTGATGGCAGGAGTATCAGCTGGAATCAGATCTTAAAGAAGTTGTGTGCAAGTTTATAAAGTTGTGTTATTTGTGAAGCCATCAGAACCCACTAAAGGATTTTAAATAAAAGAGTGATACACTCGGATTTAGAAATGATCCTGATCTCTGTGGATTAGAAGTTGAGCCTGGATGCAGAGAGAATGGTTACCCTATTTCTCAAGAAGAGACCTGATAAGCATCTGAGGAAAAGCATTCACAATGGCAACAGGACTGGAGAAGACAGGAAAGACCTGAGTGAGGAAAAATCATCAGGTACATTCACAAATTCCCCACGGAGGAAAACTGGAAGACCCTCACGATGCCCTCAGGAGCTTATGAACGGTGGGTGGTCATCTGCCCCAACCTTTTAAATTAGCACTAGTCCCTCCAGATGATTCTTCTTTTCTTGAGATAAGACTAAAAATGAGTCACTTATTTATCAACATTTGGTTAGTACTATATTTATTAAGCCATTTAAAGAAGTCACTGTATATCTTAGTTGTTTGTTTTTAGGTATGTTGCATAATTCATTAGTAGCAAATGCTTGGAGAATGAAGCTGTTACAGACTCAAGAGAAATGTGTTAGAATAAACAAGTAGACACCTCTTGCAACTAGAAGTTTCTTTTAGACTTCCTAGAGTGGACCTCTGAAGCCAGACATGCCTATAGAATATATCTTCATAGCTATCCTCACTCATCTATTTCCATTTTACATATACGGTTTTCTGACTTTCTGGTGATACCTAATACATTCTGTGTTATGCAATGTGCTCATTCAGTTATCATTAGGAATGCTCAGTGGAAAGAGAGGAATCCAAGGGACATGATGTCTGTCTGACAATTTCCATCACATGGAAGAACAAGCACAGGCTTGTTTTACATAATCCCCAAAGACAGAACCACCACCAGTGGGTACAAGTCCTCTGGGGGCAGATTTCAGCTCATCCTCATTGATTGGGGAGCAGGGAATCTGCAAGCAGGTAATGAATGGTACAATCCTGAAAACGGGCTGCACTTTTAGTGAGCACCTATTGCATTCCAGGTACTATGCTAGGACTCTCATGGCCATTATTGCTTTGAAACCTTCTCTATGGGTTAGGGATGCTATTCCACTTCACAGATGAGTCATGCAATGCTCACAGGGGCTAAATGACTTGCCACAGCAGGTAAATGACAGATCTAGGATTCAAGTCCAACCCCAGATCTCAAACAGGCTCTCTGCTTGTCAGCCTGATGCTTCCCTGGCAGGTGTGTGGATGGCCTGTCCCTGGAACTAGGTAAACAAAGGCAGAATGATCAAATGCTTGGGAAGCTGTAGAAGGGATTTGACTTTGAACAGGGCATCAGCCCAGATGAACCCAAATCTTCCTCCTCTGAGTGTCTCTAATTCTCAAAGAGCAAAATGTAACTGAAATGAATGCACTGTGGAGTCCCCAAATGCAAGGGATGTCAACAATAACTTGTGTAAAGGGAAGTCATCTAAAATATAAATGACTTTTTCCTTAAAAAATGAGAGAAAGCAGAAACTACAACAGGAAGCAAACACATATTTTATGAAACATTTTAGTTCTGTTTTAGGTATTCTTGCATGTTTTCATGCTGAAACTGATCTGTGAATTATTTTCTCACTTTTTTTTCACATGAAATGTACCCTAGATTATATGACAAGAAATTATATGGTGCTAATAATTTATTTAAAACCAGATCCATGTCTCATTCATTCTGTGTTATGAAATCAAGTAGATGCAGAAGGGGATTTTTTTTCTCTGAACCTTCTGACCATCTCTATTGTGGAAGAGGGAGTAATAGCAGGTATCGAGGGTGCCAATTATGTGGTGATGTACAAACTCGCTGGAGAAAAATCTATATGATATTTTAATACTAGTCAAACAGAACGATGAAGTTTAAATTAGCTTGAAGCTGCTAAAAATTCTTAACTATGGCTCTGCCTACATTGTATGAGAGGGTGAAAAATAGCTTTACAGAAAAACATATGTCTGTCTTGTCTGCGAATGGGGGCCTGATGCTTCTTTCTTTTGCTGATGTGCAGGTTTCCATTTTTTGTTTGTTCATTGCTCCATTTTTTCTTCCTTCTTTCACTTAGTTTTCTCTCCTGCTCATTTTTCTTGCTGACCACCTTTCCTTGCTTTTTTTCAATCACCTTACCCACTACTTACGTTCACATTAGTTCATCTATTAGTTTCATAAGATCATAGAACCACAGAATGTCAGAACTCAGCTCTGGTTTAAAAAAAAAATAAGGGCTTTGGAAAAAAATATCAAATCCAACCACTTCGTGGTACAAATGTGGGTAGGAGGGAGGGAGGGTTGAGGTCTAGAGAGAGGATATAGCTTGTTCAAGGCCACCCAACAATATTTTAAGGGAATTGTCTGGTCAGGAGTGAGTCACAGAGAAAGGGAGTTTGGGTTAAAATAGGAAAAAAGAATTCTCACCTCCCCAAACTCTCCATGAGCAAGAAAACCCAGGAGTAATAATCACATTTCTGAAAGCCTTCTTTTAATGTACAGGGTGAGCAAAAGTAGGTTTAGTTGTAAGTATGCAAAACACAGAGTTTATTCTTGAATTATTATTTATTTATTGTATTATTAATTATTATTATCTACCTACTACTTTTGCCCACCCCTGTATTAAGGTATATACATACCTCATGCAAGCCCAGTCAGAAGGTAAGGCAGGTAGAAACATCTTTTTTTTAATTTTTTTATTATTTTTTAAACCTCAGTGTGTGGTTGCCTCTTATGCACCCCCTATTGGGCACTAGGCCCACAACCCAGGTATGTGCTCTGACTGGGAATCGGACTAGTGACCCTTTAATTTGCAGGCCAGCACTCAATCCACTGAGCCACACCAGCCAGGTTGAAACATCTTTCGTATATGGGTAAGGAAACAGGGTGGGGCAGGAAATGATGTTTAATAAATACTTTCTGTAGGTCAGGCACTTTCACATATTATTTAATCCTTAGTTCTACCATTAAATATTTATAAATTTCTTCTATGATGGGAACCTGAGGTTCACAAAAATTAACTGGCCCCACAGCTGGAGTGACTGAGCTGAAACCAAGCCTTGCCAAAACCTCATGTTCACAAGAAGTGGTCAGGCACCCCACGTGTTGCAACATGCCCATGGGGGAGTTAAGGCAGGAAATCCTGTCTTCCAGCCCAGAAAACTTTCCAGAGCTTCTCAGAAAATAGGCACGGGGGGTTGGCATGACCTGACAAAGGGGCAACATGGTCAGCATTGATTCATTTTTTTTATACTGATGCTCCTGACCTACATAACAGCAAAGGGGTAGAGGAAGGAAAGAGTCAAGTTGAACTTGGGGAATTATGTATAGTTCACACTGAAAAAATTGGCTACGTGAAATCACAAGGATTAAGGTTAAAAAGTTCAAGTTCTGTTTATTTGTTCTGGATGGAGGTATAGATTTTTTTTCATACAAAATAGCTGCATTGTTCATAAAAACATCAAACAATATAGAAAAGTTTAAATAAAAAGATGAAAATCACCCAGGATGCCACCGCTGAGTAGTAATCATTAATAATGGTCAAGCGTCTACCTTTCCAGACTTTTTTCTTGACCAGGAAACATTCTCATGTTTTCTTCTTTGTATTTTCCAAAATTTATATCTACTCTATGTATTCATTTTATTGTATACTAAAAATTTTGAATCAGAAAAGTCCTCTGGGATTAGATGATGAAAACCTTTGGAATGGCAGCATTCCCATCTGGTTATCTATTTGGCTTGTCTGTCTGTGTGTCTATTCCCAAATTTTCCTTCCAAAAATTGCTAAGATGAAAAGATGAGACATATGGACTTTACTCCGTAAATGACTGGGAAACACTGAAGAACGTCGGAGCAGTTCTTCAGAACTTTGAAACACGATCACATTAACAATCAGAGTTCCCTCTTGCACGGTGTGCTCAAACTGTAACTCCTGGACCACTAAGAAAAGGGACTGGTTAGACATGAACGTCTCTGGCCCCGCCCCAGACTTAATGCAAGAGTCTGGAAGTGGGGGGGACCCATAAAGGTAATTTTTCACAAGCCCTCCAATGACTCTGATGCATGCTGGAGCTCGAGAGCCTCTATATTCTCGCAGTATTTGGAGAGCACATTCGGCGAGGAAGAGGTGGTGGTGAGAGTAAAAGCCCCACCAGTCGTCAAGGTGAGATATGGGGAAGGGCCAAACTTGGGTGGGATCATAGCTCCTTGAAAGGTGTAGCCGTCAGAAGCCCAGTCCTGCCATGCCTGGTGTCTGCGTTTGGTTAAGCTGGTGGTCCTGAGCCTCTGAATTATTACCCACAAACCTACATTTATGTATTACCAGAGCAGGACTTACGAATCAATTATTTTTTGCATCAGTGTAAATCTTTCTTGGAACAAGGCAGAGTAGGTTAAAATGAATAAATTCATTTTAAAAATTGGGCTTGCCTATTAATCCCTAAATCAAAGCACTTGCCTCCTTGTGCCCATTAATATAAAAAAATAAAATAAAAGCCTTCCCAGCTTGTCATTCAATAGCCACATGCTCTAGAAAGAGGATGTTTCTATGTGGGCATGCACTTTTTTTTTTTTTTCAATCCTCTAAAAATGGAAGTGTCTGCAGATCAGTTCTGAGTCCTTCATCAGCTCTGATACAGGAGCCCTGAGTTTTTGTTGGAGTTCACGTCTCCAGACCCTCCCCCAAGTTGAAAGATGACATTGTCCCCCACAACGATTCCCTCAGGATTCTCCCACGTCATGCCTGCCAAGTCCCAATGACAAGATATAGGGGACAGTTAGACTATTACATACTCTCCCTGCCACTTTCAATCAAGCCTAATGCAATCAGAAACACATGACTACATCAACACATCTCCTTTAATCAAATGTGATTAAGTCAGTCATTAGTTTTTCAAGACAAATAAAGAATACAAGTGCTTGTATTATAAATGTAACCGCCCCTCTTCTTAAGTGATTTGTTAGAAAGGAAGCGCTCCCCCCACACCGCCCCCCGGCACAGAATTTAAGGGCCTTCAGAGGTCTTTGTACTTTTTCTGCTGGTGTTTATTGTAACAAAGCGTCCTGGGTTTCTATGCTCAATTCCTTCTTCCCTATGCCCCTCACGAAGCCCCCTATCCCCCTCATGAAGCCCCCATGTTGTCAAGCAGAATTTGGCTTCAGCTTGATCAGGAGGATTTCATTATCCCATTGTTACCACTATGACTTGGGCAATTAGTAGTTTATAAGTATAAATGTATGGCAATCTGTGATCCAGGCACATTGACAGTAGTCAGGGCATAATAAAACCCAATCAATTTCTTTCATTTAATATGTAGGCTGTGACCCTAGTTTTGATTAGAACTCTTAGCTATTTCATCTTTAAATAAAAAAGAATGTCTGCAAGCAATTATATGGTGTGTTAATTGGATATTCCTTTTTATCTCTTATGCTACTGAATGCATTGCATTGCTAACGAAATCCTTGTTTTCTCTTTCTGTCTCTGTCCCAGTGTCTCTCTGTCTCCCTACTGTTTTTGTCACCCTGCCTCTCTGTCTATCTCATTTTTCCCTCTATCTCTCTACTGTGAAGGCTCCCTGGCCATATATACGTTGGCTAAAATTATCAGGAGGCTCCAAGTGCCCTCCCTACTGCTTCCCTCCCCAACCTGGGAAGCCACTATCCCCATGGTGTTCTGTGTACCCTGCTTTCCTTCAGGACATTCGGGCATTATGGAGCTGAAGTCACCAGATTATCTAGAAGGTCTAGCACTCAGCAGGTGCTCAATAATTAGCAAATGAATGAATGAGGCCACAATATTTCCCATGTATCACATTGTCACTCCCTGCCACAGGATAATTTGCTGAGACCTGCTCTGTTTTTCCAGAGTAACATTTCCCTGAAGCACCTACACTGCTGGGTCTACACTCTGAAAGGTGGGAGCCTTGGGGACTAACGATGACTCTACAACCCCCAAATGGGGAGCTCAGGTGGGGCAGAGTCTCTATCTGCCATGTAGATATGGAGCTTATCTCTGTTACGAGGATGACTGTAAGATAGGATGAGCCCGTACCTGAAAAGTAAGCTCTATAGTTAGCTCTGCAGTTTTTGTTTGCGTTTTAAATTGCATTAACAAATACCTCTGTAGTGCTTAAGATCCCTCATTCATTCAGAGACTGACTGAATTCTAAACCTCTTTCCAGTACAGACACATCAGAGAAGGTACCGCTGTGGTTCTCTCAAAACAATCCCTCCTGAAGCCTTCCAAGTTCCTTTCCAATTCTGCCTTCCAGCTGCACCCCCCCCCCTTCTTTCTGAGTCCCTGTTTTCTGGATCCTCTGTTTTCTTCTTTTTCTGTTTTATTCCTTTGCTTCTGCAAAGAACATTCCACTGTAGCATCAGGAGAAAAGATGCATGGGAGACAATATTTTCAGACACCTGGTTTGTCTGAAAATACCCTTGTGATATCCTTATATACAATGACCATGAGGCTTGGTCGGAAGTCAAAGTCATTTTTCCTCAGGATTTTCAAGCCATCACTGCAAGTTTTCCAGCCCTTCATGCTGCTATTGAGATGCCTGATGCTCTTATTTCCAGCCCTCAATATGAGAATTCCTTCCCCTTCTCCCCTCAGCTTCTAGAATCTCCTTTATCCCTATGTCCTGAGACTTCACAGTGATGTGCCCACAGATAGGACTTTTTGTTCAATCTATTTCTCAACCCTCAGCAAACTCTTGCAATATGAAACATATTCTTCAATTGTGAAAATTTTTTCCTGTACTGTTTTTCTGATAACTTCCTTGCCTCTCTTTTCCCTACTTTTTTAATCTGGAAGTCATATTAAACAAGTGCTAGGCTCTTATTTTCACTGTCTAATTTTATCTTTTTTCCTACTACTTTCCCTCTCTTTGTTTTGTCTCCTTTTATTTTTCACTTTTATCTTCTAACACTTCTAATTTTTATTGTTGTTACTACAGCTTTAATGTTCATTTCTTTCTTTTAAGACTACTCTTATTCATAGCATCCTGTTCCTGCTCCGGATGCAATAACTTCTTTGTCTAGCCAAGAGGATGGCTCCAGACCTGCCTGACTCCAAAGAGAACGTTCTGACGATGACATTCTGCCTAAATGACCATCTTTTCTTGGTTTTCACAGTCCATTCCTTTGGCACCTGGAATTGATTAAAATTGCTTGTTCATGAAGATTAAAAACTCAAGTGTGAGCTACATGAGGGCAGGGGCCACACCTCTTCTACTTGCCAGCATATACCCTGCAGTCACAAATCCTTGCATGCAAAGGTGTTCTATAAATATTTGGCAAATGAATGAATGAGTGAGTGGTTCAAGAACTGAGTTCCCTGATTTTAATGAAACAGCCAGATAAGAGGAAAATAGATGCTTTCTAGTTCTTATGGTGTCACAGCCATTCAGCAGCTCTTGACGTGATAAAACAATTTCTGAGTGAGTGTGGCCCTGTCCTCCCGGCTGCCTAATGGAAACAGAATCCTCTAAGAAATTGCAGAAGCAAGAGGTGCGAGGTGTTTAACAAGGCTGTGCAATGAGTTCATTTATAATGTTAACAAACCAAATTCCAAAACAAGCTCAGAGGCCCCCGTTGGATCTGTCAGCCAGGAGAGACAGCTGTCGGTTAGGATTCATGGGGCAGCCCCTGCCCTGAGGCCCAGTCTGGCAAGGGGGGACGGGCTGGGAGGGAGTGGGAAGATAACAGAGATAAATCTAAATTCATTCAGGAAGCAGTCATACTCAATGACATATTCACTGACTTCTTCAACAGCTCATTTGATAATGTTCTCTCTGCACTATTCATTTTTCTGAAAGATGAAAGCTGGCTGAGGATCTCATCTGCTCACTGATGCAGGGAAAGGATTTGAAATTAGCACACGCACACACACACACATACAGGGACGAAAAGGGGGAGCTGCAGGGGAAGGAGGACACATTCTGATGACCAGTTTTATGGCTGGCCTGACACAGGAGACCTAGCAGCCTGGTATGAGGTCACCTTTAATTAGTTATGCATTATAATTCAACGATATGCCAATGGCAGATGAGGCTCAGTGAGGAGGGAACATCTCTCATGATAACTAATAGCTTAAAGAATGTGATCTGCCTGGGGAGGGGCAGGTCATGACTTGCAGGGAGAGGGGAGAGAGGTCAGAACCTCACCTCCGGGCCAGGTGGCACTTCCTGTGTGGCCAGTCTCACTGTGCCTATCAGTGGGTGTTCACTGAGTGCCAGGGTAGGAGAGAAAATGAGATAGAGGTCAGGTTCCACCTTCCAGGGAGGAAGACCACGTGTGAACGCTGAACTCTAATGCTGACCTACGCTGTTGTACGGTGCAGGCTCTCCTTTGACAGCACCCTATGAAAGGCAGGACTAACTCTTTGTTGTTAATCTGATGCTTTCACGTGGCTTCTTAAACAAATGAATATTTTGTGCTACAGTATGAAGAGTGCAGGTGTTGCAATCAGGCAGATCTGGGTTTAATCCTGACTCTTATTTTATAGCAGTGTGACCATGAGCAATTGACTTTGCACGTCTAGGACACATTTTTGCTCTTAGTAACATGTTAGGATTAAATGTTATGAGGATTGAATTCTATAAGGTTCAGATGTCATGCTGCCCATCCCTCTGTCCTGACAGGCAGAGGCCTTGCTAGGGGTGAGGAGTGACCCAAAGGTTGGTGCAGGAACAGAAGGAGAGCCCTCTTCCTCATTCACGGTGGCAGTGCCTGGTAGTGCAGGGTTATGCATACATAGCAGTTACTTGTTCATGTTTGTTCAATGAATGGAATATGTTTTTCAGCAAAATCTGGGTAAGTGGTCTTATAAAGGAGCTTCAATCCAGAGAGAGAGAGAGAAACAGAGAGACACAGAGAGACAGACAGAGACAAACAGAGAGAGAGAGAGACTGAGACAGAGATGTACAAGCAAACAAGAAAGACTTAACAGAGACAAGACAAAGTCTAAGAGCCTCGAAGCCAACAAATGGGAAGTAATCCCTTAGCGATCCTTCGGCCAAAGTTTAGATGGCTGCAGCAACTTATTAGATCCCTAAAACCACTAACACAAAATAGAAGGGTTTAAAAGGCCTAACAAGGAGCCTAGCTCAGTAGGCACTCTGTACAATGTTACTTTCATTCCCAAGTTCATTTGGCAACCCATGAGCTGACTCAGAATATTCTTCAAGAACACGTGGAAAAGCCACCGCTGTATTTACAAGGTAAAATACATCAACAAATATTCAGCTTTTCCCTTCTTGCTCTTCACAATGATCTTCATTGTCATATACCTAAGATTCTGTTTACTAGAAACCACAAATTATTAGGGAGTAGGAAGAAGGAAACACATCATTGTGTTTCAAAATATGAGCATCAGAACTTAACCATAAAAGCACCCAACAGTGGCAGGAATGCCAAGACTAGAAGTAGGTTCCAAGTCTCTCAGAGGGCAGGAGCCAATTAATTCCAGAAGTCACTTCTTTGTTCATCTTACAATCAGATGGTTCTTCACCTCACAGGAGAGTGAGGGGGGCAACCTGAGAATTGTTACTTATGTTGTAACTTAATTAGGAACTTTTCACCCATTTGTATCTGATGTCAGGACTACGAAGTTTTATACCACCACCATTATAACATTTGTTTTGTTTCCTTGCTTTTTCTTATGCTAAGGGTGATTTTTCTGTCTTAAGAATCTTATTTATAAGGAACAGGGACCTGTATACTTTCTCGGAGGTGAAACCATTCTATTTTACAGATGCAGAATGATGCCGCCTGTGACTGCATAGGCGCTCCCCTCTTATTTCTGCCTGCCCGCTCCACCCTGCTTCTCTTGGCAAACTGCCTGCCCTGCTGACACAGCCTTCTGACCTCTTAATTACCAGCCTACTGGAGGCGTAGCCGACCCACAGAGCTACTCCAGCATAAGTGCTGAGCAGAGTCTTCACTTTATTGTTCAGCTTCCCAAGCAGAATGCCAGTGGCTCAGGTGAGACTCTCAGCTGCACCCCCTGGGTTCCTTATTCATCCTGGTGTGTGGGTCAAGTGGACATTCTGGTGACTGTGGCTCTGGGCAGGTGACCCAGTCTCACAGAGGGGAAGTGTACAGGGATGCCACGCCTGCTGACTATTGTTTCTAGTAATGTCTTTGTTTAAAATTCATTTGAAAGGAATATATTACTTTTTAGTCTATTAGAAAGAAGCTATATATTATTTAAATATTTCATCATCTTTGAGAATGAGTCAGTGCTAGAACTGAGTACAATTTCTTATCCCTAAAGTGAAAAATTATGTCCCTTCTCAGACTAAAACTTCCTGTGACTTCCCTTCACCCTCAGGGTATATCCAAACCCTGTGCAGTCTACTGGGCTCTGCTTTCTGTGGCTCCTTAGTCACCCCAATCTCTCTCTGCTCCCCTCTCCCTCCCTTGTACCCCCAGATGGCTGCCCTTTCTCACCCTTGCCTCCAGGCCTTGTCATAACCAGTTTCCTCTGCCAAAGACATTCCCTCACCCATCTTTCTTAAATTTTTTAAATTCTCACCCAAGGATATATTTATTGATTTTTTAGAGAGAGAGGAAGGGGGTTGGAGAGAGAGAAAGTGAGGGTGAAACCTAGATGTAACAGAAACATCAATTAGTTGCCTCCCGTACACACCTCGACCAGGGATTGAACCCATAACCTTCTGGTATATGGTATGATGCTCTAACCAACTAAGCCACCTGGCCAGGGCTCCCTCAACCACCTTTCTGAATGCAACCACAGCTTTTCATTATTAACCTTTAGCTTTTTGTAAAATATACCTCTTGGCTCATCTTCATCCCATAGGTAATTTTCCTAAAGAACTTCCACAAACTGAACCAAAGGTATAATGGATTGTAGTGGGTTGAATAGTGACCCCCTAAAAAGATATATGTCTATGTCCTCATCCCCAGTACCTATGAATGTTACCTTATTTGGGGAAAGGGTCTCTGCATACATGATTATGTTAGGGTCTTGAGATAATCCGGGATTTTCTGGGCAAGCCCTAAATCCAAAGACAAGAATCCTGATAAAACACAAGAGAAGACACACACACAAACACACAGAGGTGATGGCAGAGGCTGATGTGATGCAGCTACAAGTGGAGGAAGCTGGCAACCACCAAAAGCTAGAGGAGAGACAGATTCTTTCCTAAAGTCTCTGCAAATACCTTGTTTTTTCAGATTTCTGGCCTCCAAATCTCAAAGAGAATAAATTTCTGTTGTTGGAAGGCACAATAATGGGAGTGATTTGTTACAGCAGTCCTCAGGAACTAATGCAGGGGTGTTTGGGTCATGGGGACACTAGGGCTTGCTTTATCTGTGATGGATGTTCATTCTCAACTTCATTTCATGCTGGTCTTTAAAGGGATGGAGCTGAAGTCCCATGTCCAACATTTTCTCCTCTCCTCATCCCTTTTTAAAGGCCATCTAGGCCTTCTCTGTTGGCACTTACCTTGGGCACATATGCAATTCTATTGGGCTGACAAGATTCTTTCAACTGTTACCTTCTTTCTCTTTAAACCAATGGTTCATTTTAGTCCCTTGGCTGGTATCTTATATCTCAAACTTTCCTCTCTCTTATTCTCTCTCTCTCCCTCTCTTTTCTCTCTCTCCCCTTCTCTCTCTCTCTCTCTCTCTCTCTGTCTTGTCTCCACTCTTCTCACACTTCAGCAGTTTCCTTGAAATTAAAGTACATAACCAGTGTGCCCTGTCTCAAGTGGAGAGCCAAATTTCATTACCACTTGGAGCACTTTAAATCAATATTTGGGCATTTAATGATTTTGCTCATTTTATTTGAATACATTAGAGAAGTCTGATAGGCCTATTAGGGTCCCTATGATTAACATCTTTGAATCAGCAAAAGGTGCCAATTTTAAAAAATTGGCTTGTTTCAAGCCCACCATAAAAATCTGCATAATTTAGCAATTATTTCATAATTTTGAATATATATTAAAAAGTAGTTTTCAGTGTTTAATTAGAAGATATAGTCAACATATTTTAAAGCAAACTACCTCCTCTACATACTCAGGGTTGAAAGGAAGAAATACTTGGAGCCAGCTCCAAGTTGCTAACCCACTTCACATCACATCTCTGCCCAAGGCACACACAGCCCTCGGTCGGCCTATGTTCCCCTCATTAGAATCAAACTCACAACTAATCACCTCAAATCTCCCCTACAGTCTCTGGAGAGAGATCCCACAATTAATGAAGAGGCAGTGTCCTCAAAATTCAATAACTCTTTAAAACCTTAACCCCAGAGGCAGAAATCCTAGAGGCTTTCTGGAAGGCATTCTAGGAAGCCCAGGCTTAGACATAGTTCTGCTGGCTTCATGTAATAGAGTTTGGGAAGACAGATGTAAGCTACCTGTTTCATACTTCTAGCCTCCCTCACCCAGAGCCCATGATGTAGTCATACCTGTCAAGTTCAAACTCATCACTAACTGTGTGTGTGGGGGGGTGTATATTTATATTTAATTACTATATATATATGCGTGTACATATAACTGAATCATTGTCTCTAGTAGCTGTCTGCACTTTGTTCAAAGAGGCTTGACTATGTCTGGATAGGGCAGCAACAAAGCCAGCTGATCAACTGACAGTGGGGAGGTTTGGATCCAGACTTAGAGCTAGAACAGGACACAGACCTGGTGTGATGCAGATACTGAGAACCAGAAAATATCATTAAAACAAATACAAAGGGGATACGTAAGTATTGAATGTTGGGAAGAAAGATACAGGACTGGAAATATAGAAAACAGACACTGGGCAGAACTTGAGCTGAACACCAAAGAGGCTGGGAGGGGAGGCTACAGCATCTGAGCAATGCCAGCTCATAGGCAATGGGCACAGGACATGTGGGTTGGTTATGCTTACATAACAATCTGGGCAGATAACAGAAGCAGGCAAATCTCACTTGGCTGATTTAATCTCAGACCTGGTCCTCCATCATCTCCATTCTTCCTCTAACTCTGGCCTCTTTCTCATAATTCACCCACAATACCTGGCCCTCCTTTCTTTGCCTACCCTACTGACTTGTTTCAGCAGCAGCTTCCCTCTCCCCAGTTTGAACTCTATTTCTTCTGTTACTTGATTTCTGCTCCTGAGGATCCTGGGACCTCAACCTCTCCTTCTGAGGTTCAACACTCATCAGCCATGACAATGTAGACGAGTGATACTCTCATATCTCAGAATACTGGGAAGTGGTTACGCAGAGCAACAGGAAGACAGAACTGGAAGCTGCCATGTGATCATTCAAAGAGGATGAGGAGAGAATCAGTGACATATCAGTCAGTAGGTAGATGTGCTTCAGATAAGCAGGTGAGGCAATGTCCAGAAGGTTTGGTGGCTGGCTCAGTTATCGGGGTCAATGTGCTAGTAACAGATGGAGCTAGACAGGTAAGTGCAAAGCAAGTATCACCTCAGAAGGCTGTGAGCATTAACAGAGCAGAGCAAGGCAGTTAGGATGACAGGCAGGTAGCCAAGGAGTCCCCTGGGGGAGAGAGAGAGATGAGAAACAAAACTGAGAGGGGGAAGTCAGAGGACTCCCACAGTAAAGAGAAGATCTTCTAGAGTTGTGATACCTCCAACCTCTGTTGACCTGTGATTCCCTCACTAACTAACTGCCTCTTACCTATCTCTGGGCAGAGGACACATCAGCCAGTGCTTACTCACATAATCAGGACGACCACTTCCAAAGAACAAGACAGACAATTGTAAGCGTGGATAGCACCGCAGACTGACCACTGTGCAGACCAAACCATCTCTTTGAAAATCCATTCTATCAAGTACTGTTTCCTAATCTTAAGTGCCTTGTCCAAGAGTCTCATATGAATAACAGACACCAACTTACAAAACACAAAACTGAAGTCTGATTCCCCTTGAGTCCACTGATCCAATTTGAACTTCTGGATATTGAGCGCTAGGCATATACTCTTATCATATCTCTACCTCCATCATCTACCTGAAGCACAGGCAGAGGAAACACTTCACCTGGGTTTACATTACATTTTTTGAAGTAATGAGTCTTCACTTGAGTACCTTGTGAGCACCAGGCCACAGTCTGGGCACTGGTAAACAAGGAGTAGCCCTGCTCTTTCAAAGTGAACAATATTTTCATGGCACCAGTATAGGTACTGCAATTGTTTCTGTCTTTATCACCAGAATATGGCCTCATCAAAATCAGAGACATTGTCGTTCTCCACACATAATCAGGAAGACCACTTCACAGGGACAAGGCAGACAACTGTAAGCCTGGATAGCACCACAGACTCTGGCCACTATGCAGACCAAATGCAGATGTGATCTAAGACAGAGTTGAGTTCAAATTGCAGTGCCACTAACCACATGATCATGGAGAAGTTGCTTATGCCCACCAGTTGGGACTATTGCTTGCCACTCTTTACAAAGTCATTCTCACACTTCCTTCAGTATGCAGACCAGGGAGACCTGCACTTTCTTCAGAAGAGGATTGATTGCTGTGAGAATTGTGCTCTCATTACATATGAAAAGAAAACTAGAAAAATATACGCACCAGTGGTTTTCAGACATTAGACAACAGGTGATATGGGGTTGTAATTTCTGAGAGAAGAGAAACAAAGATTAGCTCTATGATTACACCAGCTTAGCACCTGGAACTGTTTCCATGCCATAAGGTTGTAATTTCTGAGAAGAGAAACAAAGATTTAGCTCTATGATTATACCATCTTAGCACCTGGAACTGTTTCCATGCCATAATGCAAAGAGAGGAATCCAACGCAAAGCTCATCAGTCTCTCTGAATTGAGGAGACAGAGATCAGGATTTGAGAAAGGCCAAAATGTCTAGAATTTTCAGGACAGAATACTGGAAAGAGAGAGTTAGAGAGAAATTCTAGGGAACTTCAGTGGGTACTCCACAATCTTCAGCTTAGTGCTGACTAACAAATAAAAGCATAGGCAAGAACTACCCAAGGTGGGAAAAATAAACACTAGAAAGCAGTGGATCAAAAAAAAATTGTGTCTTTAGAAGGAGATCAAAGATGGAGGCATAGGTAGACACACTGTGCCTCCTCGTACAACCAAAAGAAGGACAACAACAAATTTTAAAACAAAAAACAACCAGAACTGACAGAAAATCGAACTGTATGGAAGTCCGACAACCAAGGAACTAAAGGAGAAACTTTCATCCACACAGGTAGGAGGGGCGAGACGGGCC
>VMDR010007742.1:0-39268 GCA_007922815.1 Macrotus californicus
TATAGGAAATGTAGAAGCCAAGGAACTCATATGTATGACCCATGGACATGAACTAAAGAGGAATGCGGGTGGGAGGGGGTACACAGGGGTGGGGGGAGTAAAGGGGGGAAAATGGGACAACTGTAATAGCATAATCAATAAAATATATTTTAAAAACCAAAAAAAACAAAAAACAAAACAAAAAAAGATATGTATGAAAAGGATAATCTTTTTATTTCTGATTTTTTTGAAAATCCAGACCAACGGAGAATGAATATTTTCTGTTTCTAAGGATCGATAAAAATGGGTTAACAGACAGACCCATCAGGCTTATGGAGAGTTGTCTGTAGTATTCTTTTCCTGTAAAGAAGCAGTTTAGTGTGTAAGATCTCCTCAGTGACATGGTCTCCTGGTGATGTCACTTTAAAATACAGCACTTGGAGTCCACTGTCGGCTCATCTGAGTAGGACAGCACTCACGCAGGATGGGTGTCCTGGCTTGCAATTCAGCACCCACACTCTGACAGAGGCAGCAGTGGGGCTTGTTTGGAGGACCCCCTTTCATAGGACTTGAAGGAAGTGAGCCAAGCATTTGGTGACACAAACCAGTGAGTCAAGAAGGAACAGGAAAGGACTGTCACAGGTTTCCTAGCTTGGGACACTGAGACATAAAAACAAGGTCACATGTCCACACAATGAAGAAAGGAACCCCTGGAAAGGGAGGAAAAAACAGCCAAATATAACTCCATCCACCTAAAGACGATCAGAAAAACATCCTCACTGGTTTGACAGCTCACTGAGAATAACACATGAGTTCATCGAGCTCCAGAAGGGGGGAAAGGATGGAAGCGTTAGCCAGCTAATTTAAAAATCAAGAAGTGAATTTCTCGTCTTCCTGCAGAGACTGTTCCAGAGCAGATCTTTATAGAGTAGAGCCAGCCCCTGCAGTGGGGGTTTCCTGTAGAGACGAAGCAGCTGCACCTTTGATGACTCCTTCGATATTAGCAAAACACTTGCTAAATATAGATGAACATCAACAAGTCATAAATAAGGGAACAGGAGTGGGAAACTCCATACAAAAGGTGAGTGGGCAAGAACAAAGACTCCTTTTCTGCCAAAGGCAATGATCAAGTGCAGCATCAAAGCACTGATCACTGAGTCATTTAAAAGTTCAAATGCCAAACAAAAATAAAAGTCTCACGTAGGAAACTGTCACAGAGCAGGGCACTGGAGGCAAGCTACTACCTAGTATCTGTTTCCAGCCCTTTATTCCATGGAGTGGAAAGAAAGCGTGACATTGGCAGGGACTCTGAGGATGTTACAATGGCCAGGTGGCAAAGAGTTCTCAAGCTGCCAGTCTGGTGTTTTACCTCCATTCATTCTTTCTCTGCCTAAGTTTCCTTTACTGTAAGGGAAGCTGTACCCCCAGGGATGTAGGGGACCAGCTACATAGACCTCCATTGTGAGCAGGCTGGACCTCGTCAGTCCAGACCGTGTAAGGTCAGATAAATGTTGTTTTCTCAAAACAAGCCAAACATATGCTGATTGATTTCTGCTCTTCCTTTCTGCCCAGATTAAATCTACTTACACTCCCAGCAGTCTGTACTCATTAAGTGCCATGTGTGCATGGTGTTGGGCTTGGCTCTGCCGATAGCACATCAGATCAAATAGTCACGCCCCCTGACCCCCTTCTAGTAAGGCCTGGTCTAAGGAGGCTTTTCCAGGAGCAGATGGGAAGCTGTTGAAGCTACTCCTGCAAGTTTAGGTAATTCTTGCTGGACACTGAACACATTTTATCTTGATAGTCCAAAGAAAGCTGGTGCCCAGCCTCCACAAAACTCCTTATAATTCTTAAATGCAACCCATCAAATAGTTCTTAAAGGATCTGTAGAAATAAATAACTCTTTTTAGAAACTCTACATAAAACAATGTATCTCCACATCATTTGGGAAATCCTCAGTCGAATGCTATACCTCAGTGATCACGTTACTAAAATAAAACAGTCAAGTCAGGGTTGGGTTAGCTAGTGAAAGGAAATCTCCCTCCCATAGATTTATTTACTTATTTTTGCTCTATGGGGGTTTTGCAAGTCCTGGCGAATGATGAGTCCCTGAATGTTCATTTAACTCAGTTTCTTCACGTGCACCATACCACTTATGCTAGAGCACCGGGGCAACATGGCTTAGTCCTTGTTAACCAAAGATTTTGATAAAGAGCCTCTTTGGTCCTCTCAGCACTGTGGATGGCAGCCCATCTTACGACTCATTGCTTTCTCTTAGTCGAAGCTCAGTCAGATGAGCCTTTTTCTGCCTTGATTGCCACCAACAAGCACCCAGTAACAGGTCTGGTGCTGGTGTTTGTGAAATGAACCCCATGTACCAAATGAATGTGATACGAGGTGCTGAGGAGCTATGGAGCCTTTTCTGTGCAAACTTGATAATTATCCATCTGATACAGGGGTGCAGAGATGGCCCCAATGGATGTAAGATTAATACTAAGTGGTGACTATTAATTCTCTAAATCTAAATGAAGGATGGGGCACCCTGGCCGGTGTCGCACCATCGGTCGAAGTGTCATCCTATATGCTGAAAGGTTTGGGGTTCAATTACCGGTCAGGGCACATATGTAGGTGGTGGATTTAATCCCCAGTCTGGGAGTGCAAGGGAGGCAACCAATCAATGTTTCTCACTCACTCTCTCTTTCTCTTCTAAAAGCAATGACAGAAAAATGTCTTTGGGTGAGATAAAAAAAATTAAGGATGGGGCAAGTTGCTTTTTTTTCTGCCTGTGGGAAGGAAATACCCTGGTCCTCAGAGAGTGGAGGTGGCCGGTGCAAGCTTGCTCTTATCTCACTGCTGACATGCGGTCCCTGGGGGTGGTGCTGGACTTTATTTGCAGTTGGTATGGCTGTGGTTGGCACAGTAGTGTCACTACCTGCATCTGTCTTGGTTGAACATTTTGAGCTATGCTTGAAGTTTCCTGAAGAGAGGATCTTGCAGAGGGTCCTTAAGAGTTGAGGTTTAATGAATTTCTCTTTGTGTGTGTGTGTGTGTGTGTGTGTGTGTGTTGAAGTGAACACACAAAAAGTTGAAGCAAACATTTACCAGTGTTTTTGTTCAGACTATTCCTTCCTCCCTCACCATCTGCTTTCCCACTCATGAGTGGCTCTCAGGTATGAATTTTGTCAGGCAGTCATTTCCAGCCTCTAGGGAGTGTGGCATTTGATCTCCATCACCTCTTGCTTCAACTGATAGGGATCCCCATTGAATCTTGACGTTTGTAGCCATATTGCATTCTATCGTAATACTATGTCATAATTCATGGCTGTTATGAATATTCTTCTGTCACCTGGTAAACACGTGCATGATTTCTATTGGCTATGCCCCTGGGAGAGAAGTTTTGGGATTGTGGGGTGTGCACATGTTCAAGTTCACTGGGTGATGCTAAGCAGTATTCCAAAGTGGGAGTAACAAGTGTCGGCTTGCTCCCGCCAGCAGTGTGTGTGGGTGCCTGCTATTCTGTATCTTTATCCCTGATATTGTCTGTCTCTTAAATTTTTACCCACTGGATGGAAGGAAAGGTATCTCACTGGCATTTTGTGATGCATTTTCCTGATAATTAATGAACATTTCCCTGTAAGTGATGAGCATTTATCCTGCCTCCACTATGAAATGTCTTTTCATCTCTTTTGCCCATAGATTGTTTTTTCCTTCTTGGGTTGGTTGGTCTTTATTTTAGGGCTATTAATCCTTTGTTAATATTAGGTATTGCAGATATCTTCTCTCAGTTTGTATCTTGTCTTTTTACTGTCTTTTCTGCTACATGGACATTTGTGTAGGTGAATCAATCATTATTGTTTCTTCATAGTTTGTTCTTTGTGTGACTTGTTGGTTAATCATTCCTTATCCTCAGGTCACAAGGATGTTTTTCTCTTTTTTTTTTTTTCCCACAAAAAAATTGTAAAAATTTTCCTTCCATTGTCATTGATCTCTCTGGAATTGATTTTAGTGAGTGGTGTGAGGTTTAGATTCATTTTCTTTCCCTTCTCCTTGTCCTCCTTCTTTTCTACCACTGGCCCGTTGTCCCAGTGCCATTACTGGAGAGTGCCTCCTTTTCCACTCATTTGTAATGTCACTTCTTCCAGGTACATGTGGGTCTCTCTATTCTGTTCCATAGACTCTTTGTCCGTCTCTGCATCAATTCCACTGTGTTATTTTCTGTGACTTTACAATTGTTCTTATCTGGTAGGGCACACTCTAATTTTCAAGTCGGACTGGAATCTGAATGGGTCAGGTCTAAGCTGATGGATAAATAGAAGACTTCCTTTAAATTCAAAAGAATCTCAGGCAGGTCAGTTCTAAAATGTGCTGGCATTGAGTGTTATAAGAAAATGAAACGATTCAAAAAGTCTTTTCTTCAATAGCCATATTTGAACCAAATGTATATTCTTTTGCAAATATATAACAGGAAGTTAGGATATACTTTGCTGAAGACTAGTGATGATTGCCCATTTTTTTCTTTACAGAGGTGTGACGATATTGTACATGTGGGTACTCTTCTTACAGGAACCAGAAATCAGCCGTTGAAATGTAAAGTGTTGAGGACTTACATGCTCATACTTTCATGGTCTTCTATGCACAAGGACATTCATTCCACGCTCCTCTTTCATTCACGCAAGTCCTAAAAGCCCCACCTGAGCGAGAAAGTCCTGCCTTTGCACACTACTCTAGTTCACCCAACTTGATCCCATTTTTATGAAAAAAAAAATATATATACACATACCAGATTAGATAATGAAGTCCTCCTGAAGATGCCTTCTTTAGAGTTATCTAAAGTTTATCAGCAAAATAACTTTGACTAAGTTAAATGGCGATGTGTCACACACCCGAAACGTGTGAAGCAATTTGAAAAAATAGTTTAAATATGCCATGGATTTGTAAATTAATGCAGGGCTCACTGTGCTTGAATTTCCATTTCTAAACTGCTTCATTTGCATGCAAAGAGTGGGCAATTTTTGTGTGTGTGAAAATTTAGCCTTAAGAAATGAAAATCAAAAACTCAGCAACTTGAAAAGAGCTGTTAGGCATAGAAATTGTTTAATCGGTTTCCAGCAGGGCCAATGGTGTTGGCATTTTGAAATACCAGATTGGATTGGCATCCTAGAAAAAAAAAATCCTCAGCTCAGAAAAAGTCGCCTAAAAAAGCCACTATCTACAAAGTGGCGAAGGAAGATAGCCGAGATATGACAAATGCCAATGAAACGAGTTTTGCGATCGAGGGAGAGAGCCTGAAGTGTGAAATGAACAAATGTTACATGTGATAAAATTGCTGTCAGTGCCACCCCAATCGTCTATCCTGACAAATACAATGCTCGATCAAAAAATCAGGTGCTTTTGTCTCGGAGTTTGTTTCCTCGTGGTTGTTTGAAGAGACCCCAACACCGTGGGTGCATTTTCACGTCGATGCCTTCACTTCAGAGTGTATTAAAAAGGGGTCTAATAATCCCTTCTGTAACAAGGTTGAGATCCCCAACTTAGATTTTTCATTCCAAGGTTTTTGAAATCCAAGTTTAAAATAAGATTTCATTTAAACACAGCTCTACATTTTGTGGTGTTTTCGAGGCTCAGACCTTGAAAACTAGACCAGAATACTGTATTTTGTTAGGGACCATATTTCTTTACCTATTGTACCCAATGAAAGGTGCAAGGTTAGATCTATCTGCATGTAATGATGATGACGATGAGCATGGTGATTGTGATGAAGTATAGAAATAAAGAGATCAATAATAGTAGTAGACACTATTCATCTGGGTACCTGCTTTGTGTTGGGTACTAACCAAAGTGCGTGCCTTCAAGAAATTTAGCTTTTTCAATGACTCTCTCTTTAGTGGGTTTTATAAAACAGGTTGTCTCACCTAGTTGTCTAGTTTTTCCCTATAGGACCTCCTGAATACAAAAGGTCCAGATAACAAGGAAGTTGATTCTATCCTTTCCTATTTCCTCGGTACTTCAAGTCCATGGAAGAGTAAAGAGCTCAAGGAATGTGATACTGTGTCCTATAGCATTTGAGTCAGGTGCTTTGCTCACATTGATTCTTCTAGCAGGAGAGGGGGTCTCAATAGTTCTGGTTTTCCTTCCAGGGCTGGTGATGGAACTCGTGGGAAAGAGTAAGAGGAGTCTATGTTGTCTTCATGCCAGGATCATTTCCGTCTGTGTTGTTGCTGAGAAAGAACAAACTCATGACCTGGCTTCTTCAGACACGAGTCCTAAGTTCTCAACACGGTGCTTGTTATGTGTGTTTGTTGATCGACAATGTAGGGATGACAGGCATGGACCCCGAGCAACTCAGAAAATATTTGTGTCATAAAGTACTGTAGTATATTTCAAAATAAGACAATCAAACAACAAATGTTAGTTTACGCCTACTATGAATATATTCAAAACTAATTCTAGAATATGCTTATAGGGAAGTAAAAGAAAAGAATTGTAGAATTGGGGAAGGAAACTTTCAAGAATGGAGAGATTCTTGGGCATTACTCTTTCCCTTTCTGTGGGTGACCTGTAGGCTGAGGTGTATGTTGTGTATATGGATCAGGCTGAGCCAGATGGGCTAATACCCGGGTTCTGTTTGAATCTGTATTAACTTGCTATTGAGTGTGAATAATTTTGTAATTTACAAATCCATGGGGATATAAAATAATTAATTTTTAAAAATATGGCTACACATATGTGGGATGTGTATCCCTGTATCTAAATGTTATCCTCAAAGAATCAAGATTTATTTTTCTTGTGACTTAGTCAAAAGTCCATTCCTTCAATGATACTTGATTAGCATATGGCAAATATTTCAAGATTTATGTTAAATGATACTGAACATAAAACCCATTGCACAATCTTGGTATGACCCCAGTTAGTATTCATTTTAGGAAGAAGGGGAAGCTGGGCATGGAGTTAAGGATTGGCAGCCATCCTTAAATCATACACCCATGAATAGCTCCTATCCCTTAGGAAGGCTTCTGGGTTTCAGAAACAGGAAATCTGAATAATGCTGGACTAGGCAATAGACACTGAATTTTTTAAAACAAGAATATGGAGGTAGGCACTTTGAGATGGGTACAATGGCTCAGCAATATCTTTAAACATCCAGGAGGCAGAATTTTTTGCAAACCTCATGTCTGCAACATGGCTGCTTCAGCTCCAGGCATTACAGCTCATGCTAGCATCCTACATGGAAAATGAAGGCCAGAGCCTAAAGTTCTTATCTTCTGAAGCTGTGTCTTTTTAGATAGTAAGGAGAGTCTCGGTAATTCTCCCGTTATTTCTCATTGTCCAAAATGGTATCACAAAATGGGATAACCATGAATTATTGGATTAGTCATTACTAAATTCTTGGTACTGGGAGAGATCACCTTCCCTGTGATTTAGGGACATATGCTTGCTACCTGAGCTCACTGTCAGAGTTCTGTGGTCAGGGAAGAAGGTCATGGGCCATGTCTGTGCAGCCTGGGGGGCGTGCTCATGTCCTGTACCTAAGAGTTGAGAGAGGCAATGTTAGAGAGACAGACTAAGAAGTGGTGGACCATGGGCGATGGAGACAGAGGACTCAAGGTGGAATTCTCGATCTGCTGCTTACTGGCATTATGACCTTGGACAAGTTTCTTAATTTTCTGCTTTACAGGTGAATTATATGTAATCATACCTACCTCACAGGGTTGTTTAGGAGAATTAAAGAGATAATGTAGACAAAGCACTTAGCCCAGAGCTGGGTATTTGTGTTAAAGGATTAAGAAGCAAGGATCTCCATTTCAGAGCCTGTAGGTGCAGAATGGAGAGTCCTCTGCTGCTACATGCTAGTGAGGCTTCGGGCTCATTTCCGGAAAGATTGCTGTGCTGAGAGGCAGGAGGCCAGGCTTGTGGCTCTGTCATTAACTTGTTAAGTATATGTGACTAAGTTCCCTTTTCTGGACCGCAGTTTTCTCAAGTCTAAGATGGGAATTAGGGATGAGGGGTCTCCAAGTTTTATTCAGCTCTGACATTCTGTCTTAATGGAGGGCTTTCTGCAGTGCACAAGAGGTGGCATGGGTCCTGGAGGGTGTTCCGGGGCTGCTCCCATCACTGTTACTGACAAGACTGGAGACTCCCTGTGCTTCCATGGATGGCACTGTTTGCTGCTTTACGTGTGAGGGTGCAATGTAATTGAGGGACAGGTACCCTCCCCAGGCTCCACATGCTTAAAAAAAATAAAAGTAGCCACAGGAATACGTTAGGTGCCTCCTTACAGAAATGGATAGTGACCGTCCAACAGTCTCTCTGGGTCTGAAACCCCAGGTTCTGCCCCACTCTCTGTCAAGACTTGATTTTACATTTGAACTTGATTTTACACCAGTAGGATATTCATAAATGCTCTCAGTTAACTTTGTACTTATTTAGTTTCTATGAAAATAAGGCAAGTGCATAATTAGCATTTTAACAATAAATAAATTAGACCTTGAGATTGCTATTAACAATATACACTGTTAGAAGAAGAATTGAAGAACGCAGTCTAAAAATAAAGCCAAAACCATAAACACACTCTCCTTTCTCTTTGGAAATCAAAAACACACACACACAGTCCTACGACAAAAGAGGAATAATGAAAGGAACTGAAAACTTCTTCCCCCCTAATAGTGAGAAGGTGGTTGCGTGGAGCTGGATGAGGAACAGTTGTATCCAAAACAATGAACTTGCCCTGAAAGTCTTAATTATTAGTTCCACTCAAAAAGGTCAACAACAGCAAGGATAAATGTAAAACTGATGGTAGGAGATTTTAAAAAACTACAACCTATGAAAACTAAGTAGCCATCTGCAAAATATTGCTCCAATCAACAGAATTGTTTCCTCGAGGAAAACTCTCAGATGCTCCCCACACTCTGTCCTGGAACAGCCTGGAGATTATTCTTTTTTCCTGGGGGACGCAAAGCTAGCTGTTCAAACGCTTCACGAAGTCTGTCATGCCCTAAAAAATTCGGAGTGTCATTGTGGAATAATCAGCCTCAGATTTAATGTTACACATTTCCCAAGGACTGCTGCAATTAGGGTAAATTTGGGGCTAGTGATGACAAAAGGCACCTGTACTGAGACAAGGTGTACCTGTGCCATGGGGTTTGGCATGGCCCATGGTTCACACCAGCCCTTGACATTGGCTTAGACCTTTGGGGGTCTGGGTACTTCACACACTTAGGTTTATGTGCAACATAGGAGGGAGGGGTGAGTACCAACCTGTGCTCTGCGTGTCTCTGAATTGCTTCATGGTGATGTATCCTGAGGCCTGTATGTTTAAGAAACACAAGAACAAGTACACAAACAGAAGTAAGTACAATAATGCCATGGAGTGAAGTGATCCATAGCCAGAAACACACTTCTAGGTTAAGTAGTTTATAGGAGAAAATGGATCCAGAACAGAGATACTGAAAGCATTTTCAGATTTGGAAATTCGTGTATGTACGTATGCGTGTTTGTGTGCACCTGCACACGTTGCACTTTATCTTCCCTGATTTTGGGGTGAATCTGATCATGATATTTATCCTATAATGAGCTTGATGACTTGCCTCTTTCCTGTGCAGGCTCCTCCCCACCCCACTCATTGGGCGCTGGCCCCACTTTGGGAGGAATTTTAGAAAGTGACTATGCTCAGTTAAGGTCCATGGAAGGACACTTGGGCATATCATAGAAGTCCCTATAGCCTGCAGTGAAGGTTAAAAGAAAGTAGAAGTGAATTAGTAATAAAAATGTTTTCCATGGTAAAAAAAAAATAATCTAGGGACCGAGGCGCAGACCAAGAGGAATGGGAAGACAGGCAGGCACATTGGGCCAAAGCTCATTAGGGAGAAAGGGGCCTGCGGGTCGAAGAGGCAGAAGCTGTAGTGCACAGGGTTTTGTAGCCGTGGGTGCGTGGAACCCAATCACAGAAATTCAGAGCTGGAAGGGAGCTCCCAGGTTGCTACATCCAGCCTTCCATGTTGCAGACAAGGAAACCAAGGCCCAGTGCTTTGCCCAGGGTCCTCTCTAAATCACAGCCCAGTCAGGGCTGGGCCCAGGGCTCTCCACGCTCAGCCCGGGGGCTCCCCAGTGCTGGCAGTGACCTGCTTCTTACAGATTTGGTCTCTCCTGCCCACTGAAATTTCACTAGAAAATAATGAAGTGTAAGAAACCAGATTTTACAAATAACTGGAAAATTGATTAGGGAAAAAACAACAAAGGTTATAGTATAAAGAAAGAGTTTCTTAATGCTTGCTATGCGCTAGAACTACCTAGGAAGCTTAAAAATAAGCACAATGACTATATCTGTATGTTGTACACCTGAAACTAATATAATATTGTATGTCAACTAGACTTTCATAAAAATAAATTAAAAACGCAAGCCTCCACATCACACTAATTGGAATCAATGTGGGTGAGGCCCTGGCCGATCACTGAGAAAGCTCCCAGATGACAATAATGTGCAGCCAGAATTGGCCTAAGAGATCTGAATTTGAATCTTGTTATGATTAGCTGTGTGACTTGAGACAAGTGACTTAACCTCTCTGAGATTTGGTTGCCCATGTGTGAAATGGAGCCAAAAATGCCTGCCTTCTAAGATTGCTGTGAGACTAGGTAAGCACATGTCCCTTAAAGGTTCATCTCCCTTATGGGAATCTGAATCTCAGTGATTAGTAGGGCCTTGTAAGCTATTAGTGGATTTCCTTTCCTAGTGTATTCCTAACTCCTGGAGCACATTCTCAACAATTCTCACTGAAAAGTCAGGAATGGTTCTTAATTTTCAAAATAAAGTGGTAGGGAAGAGTAGGTAGTCACCAAGAAAGTGATACTTAAGTCACTGGCCAACCTGCCTCCCTGGGACTCTGGTGGCACTGACTGCTGGCGGTCAGCCTCCTGGCTCTTGTCAGAGGGGAAGACAGAGCTTTCCAGAATGACACCACACAGCAGTGGATGCACAAATGCAACCTTAAAAGGCATCGAGTCACGTATCACCGAACGCAAGTGGTCTCAGAGCTTTCATCCTAAGAATTTAACGTCATTTCTCTTTAATTCTGTTTATGGTTGTGTTTTATTTATGGTAAATGATACAAGTCTTCCATTTTTAGTAGTCAACTTACCGTAAGGGAAAACCGAGCTGACTTAAAACTCCCAAGTGAACCATGGAGGAGTGGGCAGCAGACAGAGGACATGAGGAAGGGAGGAGAGTCCTGGCATGCCGTCTCAACCCACTGGGGAGACCTCAGGCTAGAACAGTAACTCACTCTTTCTGGGCCTCTGTGTCTTCAACTGTAAAATAAAAGTGTTAGACTTGATAATGCCGAAGAGTGCTTCAAATTTAAGCATATCTGATATTCAGACTTAACACAATTTGTTCTTTTAAGGATAGTCTCACTCATCAAAGATATGAAAAACACTCCATAAAACAAAATGGGATTGAAGTCAAATTCCTCTCTATTTCTACTCCCTGTAGGAGAACTTGCGGGTTGCTTGTTCTTAGTAGAAAGTCTTTCTTTACAGACAGCCATGCTCCTCTCTTGCTGATGGCCCTTACGCATTAATTTCAAAGAACGTTGTGACCTGGGCAATTGATTACCTGCAATCAGGTGTACTGCCCAAGACAGGTGCATTCGTTTGTGAATTTCCCAGGCAGTTAGATCTGTGGATTGTTGCTGGGTTAGCTATTCGACCGCGCCCCCCCCCCCCCCCCCCCCCCCCCCCCCCCCCGCCCACCGCCCCCTTTATTTTGCACTCTTGGGAAATCTGAAATATGAGACAGTTTCTCACACTACAGAGCGGTAGTAAAACGTTAATTGGTATAAATACAGCATTACTTTGGTGGTTTGGATACAGAAGTGGCATCAGTGCTTTGCTGGTTGCCACCAGTTTCCTAACCACCTGAGCCTTGGACCATAGCACACAAAGGCTGGTGGTGTACGGGCTGCTGTGCTGGGCCTGAAGGACATGTGGGAGACGCTCTAGATTTTCGCTATTGTTCCCTGAGGTTGGTGCCGCTGGGAAGGGCCAGGGCTAGGGTGAGGTTAGCAAGGTGCCCGGGATGAAGAATTCAAGAAGTCATTCCCAGCTCCCTGCAAGTGCATCCCCTGAGTATGGACCTCTGACAACCGTCCACTCAGGAGCTGCTGAGATTTCTCTCTGCACTGCTCTGGGTGGTGAAGGACCAGCTGACCACACCCAGTTACCATCCTTCTTCTCCACCCCAGCCGCGGAGGCTCTCACCTTTTGGCTGTGTGGCCATTTTCAGCTTCCGTAAGGCCTCCCTCCTCCACCAATTCAAACTCCCCTTTCCCAGGGGCAATTCCTGCACCATCTCTATTTTGTGTGGTTTTCTGTGCCCTGTTCCCTGGGATGAGAATAAACGAACTCTAGAAATGCGGATTATAAAGACTTAAATTCAACCAGCGTATTTTCAATGTTTCCTGTCTCCCAGGCATTGTTCAAAACAGTTTCTGGTGCACGATTTCACCTAATCCTTTCTATATTATTATACTCACCTCTGGGAAGGGGAAATTGAGGCTTAGAGAATGGCTGAGTTTTCCCTCAGCTGATAATGAGCTTCTGAAACTAGCAATCTTACATGGCCCCATCCTGCAGAAAGTTTTGGGGAGTCTTCCAATGAAGAAATACTGGGGGAGTTCCCTAGGAGGTCAAGATATTTGGTATGGATGTGAGCTTCACTTGATTAGGGTTGAAGAAATACTGTAGACAAGACACAATAATTCTTTTGGTTGCCAAGTGTTTGGAGGAATAAGGAGGAACCTGGAGGTGGATGCTCTGTTAAGAGTTGACTTTGAAGCAGGGAATCCACGGACCACACAGCTCTGGGCAGCCCCATAAAGGGAACGGGGTCCTTGGGTCTGGATTTACAGGTGGATCCACCAACCTGAGTCTCTGGGGTGCCCTGGCAATGATGGCAACTCTGGGCTTAAAAATGAATTCTGTGGAAATGTGTGGAAATGTTGTGTTAGGGAAATGGAGAGCTTATCAGCAGTTTATTGTCACTCACTCACATACTTTGTGAGCATCTTCTAAGTGCCGCATTATTCTCAGCACAGAGGGTAGAGAAGTAAGCCACCAATGAGAGCCTGGCTGTCTGGGAGCTGTAGACAGAGCAGAGAAGGAGGAGCAAATAAGGGGACCAGAAACGAATGGCTAGGGAGATGGCTGGGAAACCAGGAGGGAGTGGTTAGGCAAGCCTAGGGAATAGTGTTTTGGAATAAGGAGTAACAGACTAAATCCCTACCGGAGGGGACAGGAACTGAAGGAGAAGGAACTGTCAAAAATCTCTATATACTCCACCACCTTACACCGTGACAACTTGCAACTTTTCCTTTTGGTCCTTTCTCAAGAGGCTTTACTCTACCATCATTCACATCACAACAGAGCAAACGATGTAGAACGATAAGGAAACACAAAATACGTCCACGGGAGTGTGCGCTTGCCATCATGCTGGCTCTTGCTGCATTCTCCAGGGAGGAGACTCTTGGGAACTGTGGTGAGTTTTCAACTGAGCATTTGAAGTGGTTCTTATTTGGGGTCAAAACAGATCCGAGCACCAGATGCAGGCATGCAGAACCGAGAACCGAGCAGTGATTTCCAGCTACAAGGTGCGTATCTGCCAGGATCAGCCTCGGGCCCTGCCAGATCCTTTGGGAGATGACATGCCAGAGTGCAGCCTGCCACCAAAAGGAAAAGTGGAAATGGCAGCGACACCTCCAAACACAGGGAATGCAGAAAACGTCCCTTGGAAACCAGTTCCCCTTTGTGCGATCACAACGATACCAAGATCCCAACCCATTTGCTCCTGGGAATGACGACAAGTTCCACTTGTATAATCCTTGAAAGTTTACAAAGTGCTTCCATTGGTGCTATCCTATGGATTTTATCTGAGCTTGGAGTGTGTGGACAGCTCAGACAAGGAGCCCACAAATCCTCCCACATCAGCTTGCTTAAGTTGCCCTGTCTCCTTTCCAAACTGGAGCCATGGAAACCGTGGCTACCCCTTGGGATGTCGTCTTCTGCCTTTAAACGATATGCCCCCAGCAATCTTGAAAATGAGAAGTCATGACTCTGAATTGTGAGTGTAGGGGAGATGTTCTATGTTTTTCTATTGAGAGTTTTCCAATTTTTCTGTTGTAAACATTGCTACGTTTGTAATTAGATAAAATAAGTTATTTAAAAAATCAGGGAACGCAAGCTTCTGAAATGCACCACTGTCGACGAGACTTGCTTTCCAGGGCAAGCACGACCAGCAGGGCCGGCCGGCTGCTTTGGTGGAGGCTTCTGGATCAGAAGAGCCATCGGAGCTTTGAACAAGGGCCATGGAGGTCATTTCGTCCCCTCTCTTTGTGCACCAGTCGGTGTGCAGGGAATGCTCCAGCTACCAGCAGCGTCCCACTTCTTTAAAATAGATACTTGGAACACGTTACTGCCAGCAAAGTGAAGCCAAACACACCAGTCCTTTTAGATGAAGTGAGATGGGTTCTGAATGTGCTGTTTTCTCTCTCAAGTAGTTTATTTTTTCATTAAATAATATTAGCTCCTTAAAGGAAATGTGATAAAATAAAAAAAAATTCTCTCATTCAAGAGGATCACAAAATGTCTTTCCCTGAATCTTTTAAAATGAAAGTAGGTGGGTATTTTGGTTTTTTTCATAATAGTGTACATATTTATTTGAATTTCTGAATTTTATTTTCTAGAATGATTTTATAAATATGAATACTTAAGAGGAAGAATTCATTGTAAAAGGGTTTTTTTTTTTAAATTTATATTTATTTTTTATTGAGCTTTATTCAGAGTAAAAGAGAGCCTGCCACCCAAACCTCCAGTGGCTCCTGCAGGTCAGTTGATTGGTTCAGATGTGGTTCTCTGACGTGATTTCCCACAGGATGGTCCATCAACCCTTTTATAATATGACACCCCCTGTGTTGAGTTCCTAATTTTAATTTTAAAAGAAGGGTAAATAGCTGTTATATCACCAGACCCCTTGTCTTTCCAAGTCTACGTTTCTGCTGCATTACCCAGAGATGTGCCTTGACGGGGTATAAAACTCTTGGTTTACAGCTTTGTCCTCAAAATGTTAGTCATCACTTCATTGTTTTTTAGCATTTAGTACTAAAAAGCATGAGGCTGGTCAGACTTTTATTTCCTTGTGTATACACTGGTTTTCTTTTCTGCCTATAAATGTGTAATACTTAAAACTCTATCCTAGAAGCTGCACATTTTTGGATGAGTCCATGTGTTCCCCTGCCCCCACACCCCCTTTTCCACCCCAGGGATTTTCTCGGAACATTCTGAGCTGTCTGATCTACATGTTCACATTTCTTTTCCTTTTTTTCTGGAGGAAGATTTTCTTCTTAATTATGACTGTGGATACTGCAGTTGGTTCCACTTTTCTACTCTTTAAGTTTGCTCTCTATTGTCTATTTTTTATATTTTTTCCCATAATTTAATTTTTTTTTTGCCTGGATTTTAGGAGGACTACTGAAGTTCGCCCTCCCTATTTACTGATTGATTTTCTGCAATGTTAACTCTGCTCTTTACTGCCTCCAATGGAGTTTTACATTGCGTTCGTTACTGCTTTGCTGATTTTCCTGAAGCCTTTTCTACCTGACCCACATCACTTTTGCTCACATCCTGCTGAATTTCCCTCAATCATTCATCTCTTACTGATGTTCCCTTTTTGCCTTGTGGAGGCCAGGTTGTTGTCTATTTAAATAATGTTCCCAGATCAATTTTCCCATTTTCAGCTTTTATGAGACTTTTTTTTTTTTCCAGGAGACCGCTCACCCTTTGAATTTTTATAGTGATGTTTTTACCTATTTCAATTCAATTTCCCCTTTGTCCTTTTTGTTTGAATAGTTTTTGTGTTGTCCTCAGACAGAAAGGATGTTTCACTTACTCTTGGCATTGCTCTCTGGTGCTGGTCACATCTCTTTCTTAGAGGTCTAGTTAGCTTTCATTTCTAGGAGTGAGATGGAAATTTCTTTCCAGGCATCCTCGCTCTAACAGTCTGAAAAGGTGGAATGCACAAAAGTGAGAATTCCCAGCAGGTATTTCTACTAGAGCTCACTGTGGTTCTGTTCTGCCTTATCCCTTATATCACACCATCTGGAAGGACGTTATCTCCTGTGACCCCGAACGCTACTAACTACTTCTCTATATTTCTTGAAAAATATCTTTAGGGAATGTAGCATGACCCCACAGTTACTTGCCTGAGAGTCTCCTAACCTGAGTTCACATCCCACTTCTACTTCTGATCAGCTTGGTGAACTTGGGTTAGTTATTTCACACTTTGAGCTTCACATTACGAAAATGGAGATAATATTGCTGTTATTATGGAGTGTTGTGAGGTTTAAAGGAGATAATGCTGGGAAAGTGCTTAGCGTGGTGCATAGTAAATTTTAAAGATCAGCTGCTATTTGTCATTGTTAATATGACTATTCTGTCTTTGAATAGAGGTGTAAAGAGAGATATTGATTAGAGTGGAGGGCATGAAATAGTACACTGATAGCTCAAAAAGAAGCATACCATGGTAGAAAGGCAGCTTTTCAATTTTGGGATTGGTATAGATGTTGAATTCCTGAACTTGGTAGAAAATGGGGGAATATTTTTAATCAGGCCCAATGGTGAGTCACAAAACGGATTTCCAGTCTGGTTTGATCTGCTTCTTAACTAGTAGAACTTCCTCCAAGATTCCAATAAGAGTTTGACTGCAAATCACAGTTTTATTTACTGCTGTGTTGTCTCATCTTCGGGGTCCTCATAGGTGTTTTTGTGGGAAGGCTGATGGTGTTGGGACTAGAGCTGGTATGCAGTTGCAGTTTTAAGTTGGAAGTCTCCAGGTTTATTTCTCAGTTTTCAAATATAAATGACCAAATTTAATCAGTTAGATACATGAAAACAAAATATGTTGCACCAGAGATTTCTTTCATTCCCTAGAGCTGCTTGCTATAAGCAGTTCTGTTTTTTTTTTTTTCCAGATTTCATTTGTTAAATGTGTTCTAAGCCAGGGATGATGGAACCTTCTCTTTTCTCTCATTATCATGTTGATATTCTATTATCCTCATATCATACCATAATGAAATTGCATGTTTTGCATTCTTATGGACCTTTTAAACCACTAATTTGTGTTTCCCATAAGCATTCTTCAGGATCAAGCACAAAGAAGAATTCAGTGCCCTTGGCACTGAGATTTGAATATGTTTGAAAGGATGCTTGAACTCCACAGTAGATATAGCACTCCTGCTGAAACTATTGTTATTCCAAAAAAATGTATCTTAGGATGTGGATTATCTCTTTATGTTGTGGAAAGATAGATATATTTTTAGTTGTAGTGTTTTTGAAATAATCTTGATCTGGCTCACCAGAGTTCAGATTAGAAGCGTGTGTATTTTCCTGTTGACAGAGAATGCTGGGGGAAGCTTATTGGGAGTGATGGAGAGAATAGTGTTCCGCTGGGTTGGGGCGGTACTGTCCGCCCTGGGTTTTGCCAAGGCTGCATCGAATTACCCACTAGTAAATTTAAAACTGACACGGCACTTTATTGTAAAATGCTTCCAATTCTCTGAAAAACTCTCCTCAGATGTAGGTTATTACCATTATCACCCCATTTTTCACAGAGTCTAGTGTAATTCCATATGCCCCATGGGTTTTTGGTTTGTTAGTCAATTCATTTCCATTAATATTTACTAAAGTAACATTGGTTGCTTGCCTCATGACAAATGGTGAGGTTAGAATGACCCGTTCTGTGGTTGGGACATTGGGATATTGAGACATGGGTATGATGCCTTTCTTTTGAGCATAAGAAATACAAGGAAACAAACCAATTAGCCCTTCAAGTCAGTGCTGAGGATTCCAGGGATGTGTGGTTAAGTTACATAATGATGAGAAAGTCAAAAGAGGTACAATCCTGAGGTTGGAGACATGCGGACACTGCCTTGGGGACTTGGCCGTATCCTCAGGCGTGCTGTCGTTCATGGGGCATAAGGAGGCTCTTGTATCTCAGGCACCTTTTCCTGATGACAAATAGTCCAGGTGAACATTAGGCACTAACTTGAACTAGAAAGACTTGATGCGGCTGAAGACCTTTCCAGCAATGCTATCCTGACAAGTGTCAGTGTGTTCTGCAACGTTGTCTCTCCCAGTCTGATCTGAGTCACTTGGGAGCATACTAGTTACAGGAGTTCCTTCTTGCAAAGTCTCTGGGACAAAGCACAGGCCACCATAGTTTTGAGTTAGAGCTATGCCCCTGGAATCAAAGGCTTCACTGACTTGTGATCTGTGAGGGGAAAAGGGAGGAGGAAAAGGAATCGACATTTCCTGGGAAGTTGCAGTGTGGGAAAGGATGCACTAGGGGCTTTGCTTAATCCTCGCCTCCCTCCTCTGGTGAAGGTCCTGTTCTAATCATCCCCCCTTTCATGGACGAGGAAACTGAGGACCTTAAGTAAGGTCTCCTGGTATGTGTGAGTGCTGGTATACTAACGGTTCTCAAACTTTAGCAGGTATCAGAGTCACCTGGGGAGTTCAATAAAACAGAATGCTAGGGCTCATTTCCAGAGTTGATGATTAAGTTGGTTTGGGGTGGGGCTCCAGAATTTGCATATCTAACAAGTTCTCAGGTGGTACTGATACTGCTGGTTTAGAGAACATGCTTTGAGAACCCCTGTTCTATAAGGTATCCTCAGAAACAGTCAAACTGGAAAGGTGGGACCAGTTGATCGATTTCTATCTGTCGGTCTATTTACCTACCTACCTACCTCTCTAGCCATCTTTGAAAAATACAATCTGCAATGCACTTTGTAGTTTGTCACCTAAAGATGGTGTCTGTGTACAATAGGGTGGCCAATGAATCATTAACATTTTTGCACATTTTGAGATGATGAGCATGTACACAGAGGTAGGGAAAATTACAATAGATGAGGCCCCTGACTTAACAAAGTATCCAGTTTAAATGTCACACTGATAAAATAAAAGGAGGGAACACAACCATTATCTTTTCCACTATACAATAAACAGGAGAAAAACAAGTAAAGGAGTCATATTTGTGGCAATGTAGTGCTTTACCATTTACAAATAATTTTTACATATGTTGTCCAATTACAGCTTCATTGAAATTTTGTGAGAGGTATACTAGTGTATGGAACATATTCTTGACGTGTTAGAGTTTTGGGGGGGTTTTAGCAGTCTTGGGGATGATAAAGTTGGGAATGGTTCACTTAGATTTTAAGAGAGAGGATTTTTTTTAGCAGGATTCCAAGGGAACAAGAAATGACTTGAAGAAAGGCATTTGAAAGCGTTTTGAGGAAAAGAAATACCATGAGTAAAAATTCTGAATAGGGGCAAATAGTTCAGCTTCAGGGAGAAGTAGGTGGATGAAAAAATTATGGGCAGAACGATAGACATTAATGGGTAAAGAGGGAAGACATTTAAACAGCAGCCTAAATTCTTGAGGGGGGTTCTTAACGAACTTCTGAGGCAGCTGGACACCTTTATAGGGTCGCCAAAAGGGCCATGATGTGATCGGAGTGGGACCTGAGGGAGGGAGGGTCTTTATTGCTGGGTGCAGGGCAGAATGAAATGGGGCCTGTCTCCCAGATCCAGGACTGAGGTACTAAGAAGGTTAGAGTCCTCACTACTCCTGTGGAAACGGAGAAGAAGAGCATTAAAGCTGAGAAATATTACAGAGAACCTAGTGAAGTGGGTGATGATGGCGGCGTCCTGTGCTTTCTTGAGAATGCTAAGTATTTAGAACCAAGATTCTCTTACGTGCTGTGGCAGACATAAAGATATTACAGATAGTAACATCCATTTGACATTCTCTATTCAACTAGCCTATCAAGCCTGCTCTTTGTGGCCAAAGACCTCTATGTGCTTAGCACCTGGAGAGAGTTGACTGCCTTGGATTGGGTTCCCCCAGAAGGAGACTGAGACAAGGATTTGAGTGCAAGTCATCTGTTTAGGAACTGTGTCCATTCAATATGAGTTGGAAGTAAGTAAAAGGTGTGACTTCAAGTTAGTTACCTCTGTAGGCAGCTGGAGCTTGGTCTTGCTGGGAATTCTGGGAGACATCTGGAGTTCCCAAATCAAGGGGGAAAGGTGGAGTATTTATCCAGCCCCCTCCCATTCATCATCAGTAAGAGTTGTTTGCTGGGGTTGGGGGCGGGCTTTAGCTTTCTCACACTTCTTACTTCTTCTGCTGCTGTGGCCAGAAAAAAGGCCTCAGGCCTAATCAGCAAGCAGGTTGAAAGGTGTGTAGAAATGGAGCTACAGAGGGGTAATGGCAGGCATCAACTGTGTCACTGAGAGAAATGAAGGAACAAGAGACACGAACACACATGCATAGGGCCCTTCCTGTTGCTGACCCACCATGTCCTTCTAGAACACAAACGTGCTTTTGGCTTTTTCTGTTCAGGCCCATCCTTCCAGCCTCTCAAGGTGCCTTCATGTTCCTTCTCTGTCCTTGAGCATGTTTACAACATCTCCCAGTTTAGTCTCATTTGCAAATTTAATTAACAGGCTATTTACCCCTCTTCTGGATCATTAATGAAGATATTAAATAAGACCAGATCAAACCAATCCCTCAAGCACCCTCGTCCTCCCCACCCACCTCCCGTTCCCCTAGCGTTTTCTCACAACTCGACTGTTTACTGTCGCTTTGGCCTACACGGTCTTCAAGCCATTTCTTGGTCATTGTCACCAGTCACAACCAAGATGATCAGAGTGAATTTATCAAAGAATATTTAATGAGATGCTGTGTTAAATGTGCCACTCTAATCACACAGTGTTGGCTGCATTGCCTTTACCCAGCTAATTTTTCAGTTCTCTCAGCAAATACTTTCCTGAGGCAAGCATTCAAACAAATTCCAAGAAATCCCAGTGTTGGTATAGTAGAGCTTTATGGTGTGTGTGGGAGGGGAAGCCCCAGTTATTTCTTAAAGTGTCACTTACTTTGTAACCACATTGCTGTGAGGGGCATGAAAACATTGTTATATTTTACAGGTGGGGTTTAGGACATTGACGTCAATAGACAAGTCCTGACTCCATCACTGATTGACTCCAACCTGCATGTGTTTCCTCCTGTCATGAGGCCTTTCTAAGTGTCTCTGATGAGTACAAAGATAACTTCCTTCCTTGTGCTAATAGGTGGCAATACCTTGATTTTGCTGTACTAGAGCAGGAATTGCTCCAGTTTAAATTCACCATACATTTCTTTTCACTGTTAACAATCGGTGGAAAAAGAAATTATTGAAAGTGTCTAGAATTTATGGAATTATAGAATCCAAGAGTTGGAAAGGACTTTAAAAGTAACCAGTCTGGGACACCATCATCACCTTCCATTCATTTCTGTACTTGGTCTCAGTCCTGCTTTCTACATCTCTGCATCGTCCAGATTCTATTGAGTATGTTGATTCCTGCTTCCAACATTAACCCATTTCATTGGTGAACAGAGGGAATTCTTAGAATATCTTTTTTTTTTTCAATTTTGAATTGAAGTTAATCTTTCTGTAACATTCGCTCATTTACCCTTCTCTGGTCTCCTAGAACCAATAGGGAGCCATCTAATCTCTTGTCCACATAACATGATTCTCAGGCAGTCTGTCCTCCCAAGAGACCTGTTGTCTGAACATCTTTAGTTCTTGCAACAGGTACCGATAGGATGCGGATCCAGCCATTCCATTAACCCTGCTGACCTCCCCTGGGCACCCTTTGGTGTTCCAACCTCTTTCTTAACGAGTCAGTCACTCGGAACTCTTAAGCCAGGTGTACTCTAATCTGTAAATGTTCAGTTGGTTTTTAAAGCTTTTAAAAATCAATCAAGCAATCAGTGAGAGTTTATATCCCTTAAATGCTTCTTATAAATACTTATGTATAAAGTATAAAGACAAGACAAAATCTGGAGAGACTTGGGGATATATCAGTATGCGCAAATTTGGCCTGGGGGGGAGAAGCAAATTCATTAAATCTCTGTTCTGAAAGCTTCCATCAAAAGGGACAAGTTTGGTTTTAAAAGGTGTGCAGAGACATCTAAAACAATGCTTCCCAAGCATGGGAAGCTCTACGAACCACTTAGCATATATCAAATAAATGGACCAAACTCCACTGGTAGTCATTGTATTCGTCACTGTCACACATTCGTGGGGGAAAGAAGCCAGTGTCACTTAAGAACAGACTTAATGAAGTTCTTGAGTATGTCTTTCTAACATTCCATACGATTCTGGTGGGGAGAACAGGTAAAGCTGGTTTCTAAAGGACCGTGGATGGTCCCCTCGAGGAAAAGCACTCGAGAGATTGTCTGAGCTGTGCACTGATCTGGCTGTTGGAAATTTCATGGAACACTGTTTTTACTTGAAAGAATGACTGGCAGAAAAACTAAAGTTATTCAGATCTGTGTGTTTGGCAGACACTTTCTCAAAAATGAAAAAAAGTGAACCTGTCACTTCAAGGGAAACAACTGACAGTATTTATTTATGATAAAAATTTGAGCTTCCAAGTGAAAATTAGAATTTTGGGAAACTTCTATCTACCACCATGAACTTGACAGCCTCACAGTACTTAAAGATTTTTGTTATGAGATTGGCGGTAATATTAAAAAATGTGGTTTTTGAAGTGTTGTATAATTAAATGTGTTAACATTTGGAAGATCTGCATAACTTGGGGAACCAATATTTCCCAAATGGCTAATGCTGATAATATACACTCATGCTTGGGCCCTCGGTCCACTTAAAATGCAAGATCGATCAATTGGTTTTAATGAAACAGATTACAAACATTTCACTGCTATGATTTCACCTTCTCTATTGCAAATGATCTTTAAAAAACTACTCTTGTTGAGTGTTGTGTACTGTCAAGAAAGAAGGTCAATAATTATCTAAAAAGGACATGAAAATACTTCTCCATTTTCCAACTGTAAATCTGCATAAGGCTGAATATTCTTAATTTACCTCCACCAATACAACATATCTCAACATACTGCATGCAGAAGCTGGCGTTATAATCCAACCGTCTTCCATTATACTAAAGACCTTTGCAAACATGTAAAACGATGGTGCTCTCCCCACTGCTTGGGTTTTGTTCTGAAAAGTATGGTTAGTTTTCACAAAGATATGTTGACATGTAAAAGGATTCTATTATTATTTTAAAATGCACTAATAAAGAAATACTTTTAAATTTCTCAGTTTTACCTTCTAATGCCATAAGTACTGATAAATATAACCCATATGTGAAAATGAAAGCTCATTTGCATCCCAAATAATTTTTAAAAAGTGTCAAGGGGCCTTGAGACCAAAAAGTTGGAGAACCATTGAAATACAACAGGAGTGGATGACGAATGGGTAACCGATTAGGGAAAGGGAGTAAGTAAATTGGAAATAGTGTGGTTGATGGGGTCAAAAGTGCAGGAAGCAGAGAGGGCCAGGATGTGAGGTAAGAGGTAGGATCAGAGTGCTGACTGGTCTGTAAAGGACACTGAGGAAGCAGCTTAGGATAAAGTCCTGAAGGTGATCACAGGCTTGAAGAACAGAACCTATGATAAGAGACAGAAGAACTTGTATTAAAAGATTATTTTTGGACTGCTGAGATATATATTTGATAATTGTATTTATACTGTTCTCATTTATTGAGTATAATCTGCAGGCAAGGTAATATAGTGGGTACATTATTATTTTATTTCATAACCTCTATTTTTTACAGGGGTCTTTAATTTTTTCCTTTACCAATGTTTTCCCACCTTTAACTGAGACACAATTAACAAATAAGATCGTAATACAGTCATGCACTGCATAACAACGTTTCAATCACTGAAGGTGAGAATGTGTAAAATCTACTGTTAGCAAATTACAAGTATACCACACAGTGTTGTTCACTATAGGCACTGGATCCTTAGAACTTCATTTGTCTTAACACTGAAAGTTTGTACCCTTTAACCAACATCTCCCCTTTCCTCTGTCCCCTAGTCCCTGGCAACAATGACTTTACTCTCTCTTCCATTTTCCATTTTTTTTTTAGATTCCACATATAAATTATGACATACAGTATTTGTCTTTCTCTGTCTGGCTTACTTCACTTAGCATAATGCCTTCTAGGTTTATCCATGTTGTTGCAAATGGTAGAATTTCTTTTTAAGGTAGAATAATATTCACATATACATTAAAATGAATTCAAAATAGAATAAAGTCTTAAACATAAGACATGAAACCATAACATCTTAAAATGAATTTACTTTTGCATATGTATTATAATAAATTCCAACAAGTTGTACTTGAGTGGATAATAAAGAAAGGTCAAAGTCCAGTACATCTTAGAGTTGGTCCTAGACAAGGCTTCACCTTGGGCTTCAGATTGATGTGAAACTTCTCCTAAAGAAACTCTTGCTCATTTGTTTCAGGTATTCTTCCTCACTTTTTTGGGCGTTTTTTTCCAAGCCTCACTCAAATGATGTGATCCATGTAAAGCATTAAAGAGAAGCCTTTCCTGAATAATATTTTGCTTAGATACTAACCCGGTGGTCACCACTTGAACTTGTGTTTGATGATTTGCCTTAAGATGTCTCTCCTCTAGGTCCTTAGTCCTGTTTTTGCTGGACCCATCTAAGAAGCCTTAGGTTGAGCTTCTCTATTTAAGGGATGTTTTTTCTTGAAGGCTTTATAACTCACCTTTTCTGACTGTTACCTATTTGACACTTGGCCTTCTGCTCTCAAGTTAGAGGCATGTTTCAGGTTATTTTTCCTTTGGGTAAAGCATATGAAAGTTTTGTAAATATTTTTTTTTTATGGTGCACAGAGCTATGAAACTCCTGATTTGTCCTCATTTCTTCTGGTCTCATTCTTGTCAAAGTGGTATAAAATAATCTATCTTGGTAGAGAGACTGACTGCTTTTTACTCTCAGCCAAATGTTAAGAACAAATCTTCAACCTGGGTGATCAGTGGCCTTGAGGGCTGGGCTGGACATGTGGGATCTTGCAGAGCACCCAAGACCTCTAGGCAGAAAACACCTACCTAAACCACTGCCCCCCGCCCTTTGTTTTACCATCTATTCAGTACTTCATAAAGGTTACATTATTTAATTCTTATAATGGCCTTATTTCTATGCTTTATGGCTGGAGAAACTAACCCACGGAGAAGTAAGCCCAAAGTTCAAAGAGAACCAGTGGCCGAACTGGGATTTTAAACTAGAAATATCTGATTACAAAGACTGCATTCTCCACCTTATGGATATTTAAAAATACAGAATCACATCTTGACTTGTGGCATGTTTAGCCAAAGCTAGACTAATTTTAGCCCTGTGAAGTTTTATGTTATGAGTTTGACATTACGTATAAGAAAATAAGAAACTGCCAATTAAGTATGATGGATAAAAATAAACAGAGCCATCCCACAAATTCTTCTCTTATGGCATTTCTGATTACTTTGAAATGTTCTGTGGAATACTAGAAAAGTGTCAAGGATTTGTGGGCACAGTCTTGTTACAGTTGCCTCATCCTTCAAAAGAGGACATTGCGACTGAACAACTCAAATTCCTTCCCTGCTTTCAGTCTCCTATAAAGTGATTCATTTTTATTTTTCTGGCCCAAGGGATAAAATTAAGTACATCAGCTACTCATGCACATTTCTAATCAGTTACTCCTATGAACTCCAGTTGACATTAGCCCGCACGCTTCACTGGAAGAACCAACTTCTTAATTTGTAATTGATCTTAATAGAGATTGCATAATCCATTTATTTTAAGTGTTATTTTAGATTGTAAATCATAGTTAGGCAGAAAAATCCTCATTTCAAATACATGTATATGGTAAAGAACTTGTACCAAGCTAAAAAATTTAAAACCAAAAAACAAGTAGAGAAAAGAAAAAAACATAAAAAGCCTCAAACTCCACATACCCAAATCTTCTTTAAGACACACATGGAATCTCTTAAATTACATTTGTATCAAATTAACTTGGGTGGTCTGAGCGTCATCAAGCATGTAGAAAGGGTTCCCATAAAAAGCTAATTTAAGAAAGTAGTTAGGGCATTGACAATAGAAGCAACCTGTTCCCTTGTTGTCAATGTGTTTTCTTTTAGGGAAACTTGCTCTTTCCTGCCCATGCTGAAAATATCTACCGCTTTCCAAGAGCTCAGGCTTAACATCTTCATGGGTGGCTCCAAATGACTGCCATTTTTACCACGTGCAGAGTGACAGCTTCTCTTTATGCCTTTTCAAATAGTCTGACGCTAAAATGCTGTTTGGTAGACTCATGTGTGCATGAAAGTTGAGAAGCACTCAAAACTTATCAACTTCTTTTTGTAGTAAAATAATGCCTTGCAATTCAATTATTCATTAGAAAGTGAATGATAACTCCAGAGAATTTTGTTTATCCCATTGCTTTTTAAAATGTCTAAAGGATGGTGTTGAATTAAGAAGATATAAACAGCAGAAGCAATTGTGATTGCTGGCCTCCTGTCGGGGGTGAGGGGAAGGGGGGAAGGAAAAGAGAGGGCAAGGGTAAATGGGGTTGCTGGAGTGTGTACTTGGGCAGGACAATCACGACTCCGCAGGGGGGTCCCCTGCTTTGCCTCCAGAAAGGCTGGTGTTGCTGATCTCAGCTAGAATTTATATGAAGGCTTATTAAAGCAAAATGAAGTAAGACTCACAGAATATGGTTTGCCTCTTCTCAGGACACACTTCAAAGGCCTTGGGAATTGGATTGGTCTGAAGGACCGAAGAACAGATGCTTGATTCCATCTAGTTCATTTCTAAATTGTTCATCCAGGTAAAATGTTGGACTTTGTACCATTTCATATTTAATTAATACGTATGGCATACTTACAATAACGAGTACTTAATTGTACACATTGTGCCAGGTCCCGGAAATCTCATCAGCTTGAGTCCCTGTGTTGCTGATTAGCAATGTACGTCACTCCAAAGAGCCCCAATAAGGATGTCCTTCATTTATTAATATTCAACACCCACTCGACAATTACTCTGTGCTAGGCCCTGTTCTGAATGCTCCACTTCCACTAAACTCATTTGATCTCACAGTTCTGTGAGGTATAATAACACAATTTTTATCTCCATTTTATAAATAACAACCCACAGAGGGGTTGAGTGACTTACGCACGGTCACTTGTAAATGGTGGGACTGGGGCTTGAACCTAGGCAGTTTGTTTCCTGTGTCCATGCTCTTAATCCCCGCAGGGTTTTGTTCATGGGTGAAGCTTCCCCATTACCTGCTCTCGAAGGTTGATGAATAGGACCTCAATGCCATCCTGATTCATTGGCCACTCCTCAGAGTGCGAGTTCATGCTTCCCTGCAGTGCTGCAGATGGTGAGTCCTGTTCACCCCATTCGGATGGGCATGGGCTCTTTGTGCACTCTGTCTCGCTTAGGGAGCTAATAAAAATGCAAATCCTGCTTCTGCTTCTGATTCTGTATGTTGAGGCAAGGCCTGGGAATGTGCATACACGGTGAGTCATCCTCCTGCCCGAGGCAGGTGATCCATGCCACCTCGGACAGCATTTGAAAAACAAGTTCCCGAAGCCTGACTGTTTTCCAAGTACCTTCCACTGAAGCATCCGTTGTAAAGTGCACCGAATAGTTACTTTGGAGATCTAAGAATTAAATTTATTCTTTGTTTTGCCTCACTCGTTTAACCCTTCCAAACTCGTGTTTTCATGTGCAAAACGGGAAAATAATACCCCTCTCTGCCTGTCTCAGCAGAGTGTTATGACAGCACTTTGAAAGCTCTAAGGTGCTATACAAATAAAAGACATTAGTATTCATTGTCGTTTTTCCTGCTTATCACCAGCACTGTCAACTTCACATGCACACTGCTAATAGCCGGCTTCCAAATCGTGTTGACATTTTAGGTGATTGTTAATGGACTTTAGTGTATTTCATTTGGGGGCTGCGCACTGCAGTGATTGGCTGACTCAGGGAATACCAAGATGAAGGAGGAAAGACCCAGGGAAGAAAGGCTGGAAGCTGCTGGATTCAGTGGAGAGTTTGGGGGTGGTTATGGCAGGGGTCAAGAACAGGTCCGGGGTCAAGGCAGAGTTGGAGTGTGTTTAAAAAGATGCCCAGACCAAAGCCTCTTCAACCGGTGGTCCAGATCTAGAACTGGGGTTTGAGGCTTTGGATGAAGAAATGGAGCCCGAGGTTTCTGGGAGGCTGGAACTTCTTAGGCATCCCCTCTGCCCAAGGTCGCTGCTGAGGTCAGCTGTGATGGGCCTGTGCCAGCACCAGGGTGAGTGGGGGCCACGTGGATAAGACAAAGGTGGTTTTGGCAGCATCCCTGTCTGCAAAGTGGCTGCTTTTGCCTCTCTTGCTTTAATTTAGCCTGTTTGGAAGGAAATCCCTGGCAAGCTGATTACAAATATGCCACTTGATTATTTTTAAATCCCATGAATCAGGCTAAGGACACATTGTGTAAGTAGCAGTTATTAGGAGGTCATCAATGAGTACATGAGGATGATCAAACTGGTTCTTAGAGACAACTTGGAGTGGATGTATATTTCTGAATTGCTGTAGGGTATTTGAAAAGAATTGGTTTTTAAGTATTTTAAACAGCTTTTTTACATTTTTCTATACCAAGAGAAGAAAGAAAAGGCTAATATTAACAGTGATTACGAAGGGAAGTTTTAGGCTTGTTCAATGTTTGCACAGACAGCTTCTGATTTACAGTGATTTGCTTTATGATTTCACAACTTCAGAGTGCTGTGAAAATGATGCACTTCAACAGAAACTGCACTTCAAAGTTTGACTTTTGATCCTTCCTTGGGCTTGTGGTATGCGCTGTGATGGTCTCTCGCTGGGCAGCAGCAGTGAGATGCCTGCCCAACTGCAGGCTGATGTGAGTGTTCTGAACATGTCTGAGGCAGGGTTAGGCCAAGTTAGGAAGTTTGGTAGGTCAGGTGCAGTCAATGCGTTTCCTACTCATGGTGTTTTCAACTTATTATGGGTTTATGGGGACATAACCCTATCACAAGCCGAGGAGCCTCTGCAGTCAGAAATAGTTGAATTACTATTGTTCCCTGAAAGGGTCTCTGCTCTGCAACAATGGCAGTTGTGTTGGTGTGAAAGGGCGGGTGGCGGGTGGTGAGGGCCTGTAAAAAAGTTGGTGTCGTTGTGGTCAAGAGAATGTTCACTTATCAAGACATTATTTTTAAACAGAATAATTATTTATAAAATAGTACCCTTGGACGTTCAAAAGGTCCAAACTGGAGTTATCAGTGCTGTGGAGGAAAGGGCTTCACCCGAGATATTATACTCCACAAGGCTCCCAAACTTTTAATCTGGTCTGAAAGGTGCAATGCTAAAGGGCAGGAGAGAAGCCCATCAGTGGGCAGCCTGACGCCAGCGTCCTTTGCTGATCACACAGCTGGCCTGCACGGAGGGAACTGAATCCATGGATGTCCAAAGCCTTGTGAGCAAGTGGCTGTAGAATTAGAGGACAATGGCCAAGCTGCTCCCTAGCTCCCCTTTTCTGCTCCTCACTGTAAAATCAAAGTTCCTTTGCCACCACACCCTTCAGTCAGTGAGGGGTACAAAGGAGGGAGGTTGGGGGCATGACCTGTCTTGTCTGTAGTGGGAAAGAGGTCAGAGTGTCTAATCTGTTAGGAAGACAATCTGTTGCGGTATGCAAACATATGTTGCTATTTATTTCATTACATTTGTTTATTTGGAACATTGGTTAAAATAAGTAGAGTTTTGAACTGATTATAGAGTTGTATGGTGGCAAATTTTATGATTTAAGCTTTTGGTTCTTTTATGAAAAGTCGCATATTTGTCAAAGTGTCCAAGAGGTCCTGAAAGGAGTTTATAGAGTTTGTATACTTAGTTCAGTGAAGAACACTGATTCTATGACGTGCCTTGGGTGAGAGTCTTCCATGGGGGAGGAAAAGACTCATAAATCCCAGTCCCTTCCACTCAAGTGTGAAGTGTGAATCTTTAGAATGATGGTGTTCAGGCTCAGAATTAAAGCAAATGAAAAATGGAACAATGTGTGTGTGGAAAAATGATAATTTTCAGTGTTGCTAATTTAAACATGGTGGTATGTTTTGCATAAGCATTATTAATATGGTTTATTTCAGTTTTACAACGGTTACTACTTTTTCATTATTTTTATGATTTTCTAAGACTTGCACCATTCTTAGGAACAGAAAAATTCTTCACATGTTGAAACCTTTTGGAAATTCCATTCTTTTGAACACTTCCATTCAGATTAATATTAAAATGTAAAATGAAAGAAAGGGATAGAGCAGTTATATGGCAGAGAATTATAGAGCTAGGGAATGAGACAAAATGCCACTCCAGAATTCAATATTCTAAACTCCAGTCAATTAAATTAATATTAAAGTGGAATGAAGTGAAAACTAGATTGCTTACACTACTTTCATCTGGTCAAATTCCTCCCAGAATTCCTGTTCCATGAATATTTAGCTTTCCTGGACTCAGGAATCAATCTGATTTTTACCTCGAGGAAACACATACCATATATGTCCTGAAAAACACAAATGCAAATTCAATGACACCCCTTAATATTGAACCCACCTATATTGAATCCCTGTGTATAGCAATCAAATTGGAAATCTAGGTCTATTACACGCACATGTAATATTTCTAGAGTATATCAAATTCCATCCTCTATCAAATTTTTTTTCCTCGGGTTCCTAGAAATTTAATATAAGCAAGTTTCACTCTATTTGAAAAGGACATGATGCAATATAATGTGTTTTTCAATGAATAGAATTCTTAGTAATTCAATTTATGTTCAGAACTTCTTAAAGGAGACTCGCTTCCTTGAGGCCTCACATCAGAGTTCAGTTCTGAGAACTTTACGCAGGTAACATTCGTTTTGGAGCAAGAGGGTGTAGGAGAATCAGCAGGATTTGGTGAGTCATAGACAGACTCTGACACATTCCAGTGAAGTAGAGAGGGGCTGTGTATCTGAGAGATCAGACAAGTTCTTCATTCGGGTTTATAAAGTATGACCACCTTCTGGGGAAGGAGCTTCTCCTTGGTGGGAACTTGTACCTGCTTCCTCTTTGTATCCCGAGTACACACACTTAGCATGCTTAGGAAAACTTGGCTGAATTTGTAAGCCCACTGGTCCGAGACACAAAGGAGAGCTTCAAAGTCATTACCTAATTTTGCTTTTCTGGTGCAGTTCATCTGCACCTGTCATTTGAAGTTCCCTTCAATGATCCAAAATTGTTTGTTTCTATTGCTTTGCATTTTCTACCAACGTTTCTTTAAATTTTACTTTAGATAACTGATCTCTGATTCTAGTTGGTTCTTATTTTGTGATTATGGTTATTGTTACATAAAAATATACCGTTATATTCTGTTCAGCATCCCCTAAATAGTAATCCTGGAGCGTTAGAAGTGCACCCGTTTAAAATCTTGGAAAGCCTACATTAAGAATACTTTCTCGTATTGCTCTGTCAATCTTTCCTGCACCTGTTGGCATGTTTAGAAAACGGCTTTTTATAATTCACTCATCTTGTTGCCAGTGGAAAAAGATTCACCATAGCAATTCTGATTATTCAAATTGTTTTGTAAACCATAAAATTAAGAACATATCCTATAATAAGCCCTAATAAACTTAGTAACAAGATATAAATAAAATATAGGTTATTAAAATATTCTAATAGGATAGGAAGTAGTTATAGGCTCAGATAATTATCCTTGCTGAATGTAAACAATTTCTGAGATAGTTTTAACTATTTTTAGTGCTTAAAATCTCAACACTTTCTTAGATATACCAGTAAGACTAATAAGGCTTCTGTCACTGTACTTCTTGTTTTTTAACTCCCCAACGCACAATAAACCTATGAACTCTATTAACTGTAATTGACAGGCATGCAAGGATGCACAGGCCTTTTCTTGGCCCACTCACTGCCTCAAACAAGAAGCTAAAATGAGTATGACGCCAAGTCCCATGCATGTAATCAGGTACGCCATTTTTCATTTGAAAAGAAGTCCTCTCCAATAATAGAAATGCTGGGAGAGGTTATTACAGTAATGAATGAGTTGGCAGAATGATTTATGCTTGAAACAAATGTACCTTTTGATGGAACCCTCTTGAATTCCTTATAAATCCTGGGTTTAGTGGGCAGGGTCTGACTCTGGGAATCCATCAGTTGAACACTCACAGTACTTCGAATTCACTTGGTTCATTTCTTGTGGACCAAACAGCTGTTTTCGATGGTTTTCCTGGCAGGTAGCTGTTTGGGGATTAGTAATGCTTCATATGGTTGTACATCATAAGAAGTAAATGTGTAATTACATTAACCATGCCTCATCTCTTTGGACTCACTTATCCCTAATCACTAATATTGATACCATTCAATAATAATTCTCCATAAACTGGTTTACTTTTAAAACAACAACTTCTTATTTTAATGTAGAAGTTTTAACTCTGCAAAATGCTTCTATAAGCTTCCTTTTTCGATTTGTCTTTGAGTGTGGTAAGTGTGTTTATCCAAACCTGGTGTTTCTGCATGAGAAGATTCTTCCTGAGTCCACTTCAAAATAGAACAAGATGTGGCCATTTCCAGGATCCAGATGAAATTTGGAGGAAAACTTATAACCCGGGCATCTTCTGTGTAGTATTGCAGGCTTTGAAGCTGTTGTAGACCCCAAGAAGGGGGTGAGATGACTGGTGTTACTGAGAAAGGCTTAGGGGAATGCTCTACCCTGTGAACTGTTCTATAAACCATAAAGCACCATCATTCTGTCATCTGTGAGCAACATAAATAAAACTCCCTACATCAAGGATCCAATTATATCTGCTATTTAGTGTGTGTATGCGCGCATGTGTGTAGAGCGGTGTTACTATTTAAATGACCAAAAAGCTGTTAGGTGGAAGAGACGTCAGACCTGTTCTATATAACATATAAAACAGATCTTCAAAACGAGAACTTAAAAAGGGCAACGTTAAAATAATTTCCTCATAGCTGAAGCTCTTTTAACATGCAATGGGTCTCCCTGTGAGGCCATGGGCTTCCTGTCCCTGGAGGTGTTCACACTGTGGCATGGTGACCACCTTTGGATGGGCTTTTAGGAACTCTTCATGCCTTCGTGGGAAGCTTAGATTAAGATGCTACAATTTTATAGCAAATATGTTGATATGCATGAGTGTGCTCTCTGTATGTGTGTGTAGTAGACATTTTCATTGTCAATAATTTGTATCACAAATTTGATTTGTGTGTGTACAACCACTTTGGTTCTTGTAAAGCCTGAGAAATCAACAATATTATATTTTTGCACACATTATATTATTGGATCATCTTAAGAGTCTTATTAGGTGGATATTATTATTCTGTTTTATAGACTTAGAATGAAGATGAAGAGAGATGAGGTCATTTGCCCATGAACTTATAGAAAATTAGTGTAAGATTCAAGACTTACTCCTATGATTTATTCAATTAATTCCTTTAAGTTGAGTGTCTTAGACTCTCTGTTAAGTATTGCTCAAAGTCAACTCTCTTTATTAATTGTGAAAACGGGAAAATTATATCTTAAAGATTATTTTGGATTTCTTAATTTTTTATAATGCTCAATTATTTAAACTAATTTATCTCATCAACTCTGTGTTGATGAGCAAGCTTAGACTCAATTTGCAGAGTGCTGTTGTAATTTGCTAGTATTATAGAATTTATGTAAAACAGCACTAAGGTGTACTGTTATTACATATAAATTTTATGATGAACGGGAAATGGCTGCAGACATTCATGAGATACTATATGCAAACTATAAAAAAAGCATTTCACATTAGTAACTGGACAGAAACGCTTCAGCTAATAGAGTCACGTAAATCCAAACGGATTAAAGTTTTTGTTGAGAGAAAGACTACTTCTTATAAGACTTTCCCCATAATTGAAGGCCTTTACCAATTATGTTCAAGTATTGTGTGAAAGGAAAAGATTTTTCCATCACTAGTTCTGGTTACACGGAGAAAATATTTCACTCTGGTGAAAATCAGAATAGCATTCAGGTTTTTCTTTTTTTAATATTCAATGCAAGTTGGCTAATGCTTCTTTTTAAATCAGAGAAGAAATATTACAAAGCTCACTCTCTTAGAGATTGAAAAGAATACTGTTCTTTAGAGGAAAAATGAATGCATTGTTAAGCAGATCAACTTCTGAGTTTTCTGGAAAAGTGTATAATTGAAGGCAAATAGCCAGTAGGATTTGCTAGACACTGGAATATGGTCAAAGGTGGTTGAACGAGGGAAATGAGAGGAAATAAGGGGAAAATCCACGCAGTGGATATAATTCAGTTCTGGAGGATTAGATGTGATGGTAACCAGATCGTTTTATTCAGTAATCAGCCTGATACTAAATATCTTCAGAGCATAATGACTTACAGAAGAACTGCCTATAACAGGAGGTAAAAATAAGGAAACATTCACTGCAGTTGGGAACAAGAGTGGAATTTAACCCAATAATGTAAAACAAACAAACAGACAGGCATCTTTGATTATTGGAGTGTTTCCAAAAAAAAAAAAGGATTCATAGCATTAAAATGGCTAAAGATCAACTCATGCGTATTTGCTCACTCTCATTTGCCATCTATAAATGATTTCAGAAGGGATTTAAAAAAAGTGCTATCTTAGTTTCTAGTGCTCCTGTAACAAACTACCACACACGAGGCGACTTAGAACAGACATTATTGTCTTACAGTTCTGGAGGCTGGAAGTCAGAAATGGGGGTATTGACAGGAACCTCCCTCTGAAGGCACTAGGGAAGGGTCTGGGCCAGGCCTCTCTCCTAGTTTCTGGTAGCCTCAGGTGTTTCTTGGCCTGTAGATGCATCACTCTAGTCACATCGTGTATCCTCACATCACTTTCTCTCTGTGTATGTCTGTCTTGGTATCCACATTTTTCTTTTGTATAAAGATACAAGTCATGTGGGATTAAGACCCACACTATTGACCTCATCTTAATTGTATTACCTCTGCAAAGACCCTATTTCCAAATCAGGTCAAATTATAAGGTATTGAGGGATACCTTACAATTAGACTAAATGTTTGTGTTCACACCAAATTCATATGTTGAAACCTAACCCCAGTATTATGGTATTTGAGGTGGGGCCTTGGGAGGTTGATTAGGTCATGAGGGTGGAGACATCAGGAATGGGTTTAGTGCTCTTATAATAAAGACCCCAGAGAGTTATTTAGCCTCTTCCACTATGTGAGGACACAGTGAGATGACGGCAGCTAAGAACTGGGAAACTGGCTCTCACTAGACACCAAATCTGCCAGCACCTTCATCTTGGACTTAGCCTCCGACATCGTGAGAAATAAATTTCTGTTGTTGAGAAGACATCCAGTCTACGATACTCTGTCACAACAACCCAAAGAGACGAAGACAGGGTTAGGACAGCAACATTTTGGGGGGACACAATTCAACCGACAACTGGTGCTCTAAATATCTTTTTTCCCTTTCTGAGATTAATTGACCATATGTAGAAAAGCCACAATTCTTTCCACTTCTCCTTACAGAATCTGAATCATATATTAGCACATTAAGGTGCTTTTTAACGTTATTTCAGGAGTTTAGCACAAAGTACTTTCCCAAGATACATTTTTTGACTGACTGTGTGATCATGCAATGCAGTTATTTTTCAAAGCTCTTTATACATTGTAGCATCATTTGGAGTGTGAAGAGTGGATTCATTAGTAACAGCCAATTACGGCCTCTTCTGATGGCCGCCTCTGAGCCATGTACCAAGAAGCACAGCTGAGCAGAAGAGACTCAAGGTGAGAACTATGGATAAGATGCCCTTCAATGACTTGCCTAAGACCTATGAGTGAATTTACATGGGATTCAGAATCTTTGACAGCAGGGCTCTGGGAGAGCCAGAAGGAGCATTAATGGTGAATTTACTGGTTTATTTTTCCTTGGCTCCGCCAAGTTTTCCAAATGTTCCCATTTTTCTGGTTTCTAAGAAGAGCAGCAGGTTTGCTTGACCCACTCTCTACCCAGGTGGGCTGCCTCCCCTTCTTCTCTTTGCTCATCCTAACCCCACTTGCCTCCAAGGCCTGCACTTACTCATTTCTGCGAAAAAAAAATTCCTCCTCTTAGGATTGTTCAGCTCCAGCAAGCAGTCTTTTAAGCACGGTCATATGTCCCATGTTGTCACAAATTTGTTTTATTGGCGTTTAACCCCTGAACATTTTGAGCATATTTATATCTCCTCAACTAGATTTTTAGCATCTTTAGGGACTGTTTTCTTCCTCCAGTTCCATTGAGCCTAGTACACAGTGGGTACTCCATGAACTCATCGTTGGAAGTACAAAATGCTACTCACCTCCAAATGGAATTTCTTTTGGTGATTTAGCTTCGCTAATGCATGTATTCCTTAAAATAGAAATGATGCTCTTCAAATAATAAGTCACACTTTCGGAGAGTCTCAAATTACTTGCGTTAATCATAACAAATGAATCCTTAGAACATGCTGCCAACCCAGGAAGGGACATGTCAGTCAACCTCCCTCGTTTTTATAAATGACAATATTGTGGGTTGTGATTTCTTGCCAAGATCCTGTGATTCTTGAATAAGAACAGAAATAAAACTGTAGAACTCTTGATGCGATTGGATGTTTTGTGGAAACCAATTAAAGAGCTGCTTTTGTGTCCAGGTTGCCCTGGCTAAAACAGAGCAGCACACGTGGACCAGCCAGCAGCCACCATCTGGATGACACACCCCAGGAGGCTGTCAAGGAGGTTAGATGTAGTAATGTACATAAACTCAGGGGCTGAATCAATAGGAATTATCATCATGGTGGTAGAAGTGCATTTATTGGCTGTAAATACACCCATATGCATACATCTATACAGTGGAATTAGACACCACTGAAACAGATACTTTAATTTCCTGAAGTGTGTCTACCCTGAGACTCACAGAATTGGTAATGTTGGCTTGATGGTCCTCAGGAAATTGAAATAATGAAGTCTTTTGGTAGCATATAAGTTGACCCTGTGCATAGAGGCTGAACCTCAATGCCAGACTGAGGAATACATTCTAATTCTTTGATTATAAAAGCTTTTTCCCTGCGCACAGCACCTTGCCATCTGTCTTTTTCATCTCTGCAAGGAAAACCCCAGCCTGATTCCAAACTCTCTCTCTCTCCATAATGGGAAATCTCTCTGTGTTTGATGAACCTAAGTGAAAAATGCAGTCTCATATCCATGTATTTATTAAATCTCTAGTTGCTTAAAGGCCTCACTCCAAAGTAATGTTCAAAATAAATTGCTTCTATGATTGTATTGTTAGAATGCACATGTATGATTTCTTCTCTCTGCATTCTAAGATGACAATGTATCTCGGGGAGCGTTAACAATGCAAATTCAAACTACCTGGGCAATCAGCAACAGACACATCACAAAACTGTAGTGATTGGCCGGAAGAGTCCTTTTGAGTTCTTACTCTCGGGAGGACTCAGAGGCCTCCTCTAGGGCAGCAACTTATTTTTTTCCACTTCAGAGACTTTAAGTCAGACAAATGACTTTTGCTCAGGGCACGGCAGTGCTTCCTTGTTCTTGGGGTTCACCTGAGTGCATCTTCATGATGCCAAATCTGCCCTCGCAGCCTCCAAAACTCCCCATGGATCTCACGGCTAAGCTGAATCCTGACACTCTTCATTCTCCTAGCAGTACACGTGGGAGTGTGGCTCCATGGCAGGTCATTTGCAATTCAGTCTGGTTCTTGCTGCAGTGAGAAAACTACTCCCGCCTACTGAATGGGTTGGAGAATCAGTGGTGTGTAGGTGGCCTCTTGTGGGGTTCTTGCTACGCTTTGACTGGTAGCATTCAAATAGAAAGACTCTCCCATATGGCCAGTGTTTTCCCATTGCTTGGCAGGCACTAGGAGCTTTGCTTAGTTATCGCACTTAATGCTCATGACAATCGTATGAGGGAGGGATATTTGTTATCCCCCTTTACAGGAGGGAAGACTGGGAGTTCACAAGATTGAGACATATGCCAATGCTCACATGGTTAGTTAGTAGTATTGTTGAGATTTGGACCCAGCCAGGCTGAGGCCAAAGCTTGGAGGCTTAACCATCCTACCATGTCTCTGAGGCAGTGTAGGGAGTGGTTAGCTGTCTTACTGGCTGGGACCACAAGCCAGCTCTGCTGCTCTCTCCTCACAGGATCTGGGGCAGGTTTCTATACCTCCCAGAGCTGTCGCTTCCTTCCTGTGAAATGAAGCTAATGGGACCCTGCTACACCGAGCTGTTGGGAGGATTAAATGAGGTAAGGCATGCAAGGCACCTGACACATAGTATGTTCCGTGAATGTTAGCCGATATTACTGGAACTATATCCTGCAGTTACATGAATGTTTGTCTCTGACTCTGTGGGTTATGGGCTTGTTCTGCTGTTCCTCTCATCCATTAGGGAGACTTACTAAGTTGACTGTGTAAAGGCAATCTAATGGAGGAATCCTAGCTCCTCAAGTACAGTAATGTGTTGACTCCATGTGCTCGTTGGCCTTCAAGGTCCAAAATAAAGACACATCATGTTCTTGCTTAATGAGGGCTTTGGCCAAGCTTATTTCCAGAGATGTTAAGTGCAATCATCCTGTGTCTCAATGAGGGAAGTGGGGAGTGGGACTCAGAGTCCTGGCCTGAGAGCAAGGAGACCTGGCTCCCACTGCCAAATAGGTCAGAGTGAGTAGGCTTATGTGATAGCTGAACTCAGAGTTCTCGCTGATAAAATGGGAAACCAGAACAAAGTGTGTCCTGAAGTTCTTTCTGCTCCTGATGTCTCTGAAGTGGGTCTGCATCTTTCCTAAATGCCTCTTTCACTATTTGCTTTGAACAAGGGCTGTGCACTCGGTTATGGAAGAGGAGTGGTGTGTGTGTGTGTGGGGGGGGGTGGGATAGGCCAGGAGAAAGGAAAGTAATGAGAACACAGAAGCCTGTGGGAGCTGGTGGGTAGGTTTAGGCTCAGGCAGACGAGGAGAAAAAATGAGGGAAAGAACAGCTGAAAGAAAAGATCAGATATAAGAAACAGTTGTAAAGCAAACAAGGAAAGACTTGGAAAATAATGACTTTATTATATTTGATCAAAACCATTGTGATTTGATGTATTTATTTGAATTTGACAGGGGATACCTCATATTTGCTTTCTTAAAACTAAAGGGATATGGTGCTGAACTTGTTAATCAAAAGAAATGCATGTAACAGATGAGAAGTGAAAATTCTTCAGCTGACCTAATATTCTTTAGAGAACAATCCAATAATTTCAGTGTAGTGGATGATTCTAAGAT
>VMDR010007743.1:0-39265 GCA_007922815.1 Macrotus californicus
AGAACCACAAAAGAACCTGAATAGCCACAGTAATCTTGAGAAAGAACAAAGTTGAAGGAATCACATTACCTGATACCAAACTATACTATAAGGTCATAGTAATCAAAACAGCATTGTAATGGCATGAAAACAGACATATAGATCAGTGGAACAGTATAGAGAGCCCAGAAATAACCCCACATCTATGTGCTCAAGTAATATATATAATGGTGTAAAGATAGTCTATTCAATAAATGATGCTGGGAAAATTGGACAGATACATGCCAAAAAAATGAAACAAGAACACCTTCTTAACCATATACAAGAATAACCTCACAGTAGATTAAATACTTAAATATGAGACTCAAAACAATAAAAATCCTCTAAAAATATAGGCAGTAAAATCTCCAACATTTTTGTTAGCAATGTTTTTTCTGATATATATCCCTGGACAAGGGAAACAAAGGAAAAAAACAAATGGGACTACATCAAACTACAAAATTTTTTGCACAGCAAATGAAACCATCAACAAAATGAAAAGACAACCCACTGGATGGGAGAATGTACTCTCCAATGATACATCTGATAAGGGGTTAATATTCCAAGTTTATAAAGAACTTACAAAACTCAATGCCAAAAAAGCCCCAAATAATCCAATTAAAAAGTGGGCAAAAGACCTAAATAGACACTTCTCCACAGAAGACATACACATGGCCAATAGACATATGAAGAGATATTCAGTGTCACTAATCATCAGAGAAATGCAAATGAAAACCACAGTGAGATATCATCTCACACCTGTCAGAATGGCTATCATCAATTAATCAACAAACAATAAGTGCTGGTAAGGATGTGGAGAAAGAGGAACCCTTTTGCACTATTGTTGAGAATTCAAAATGGTGCAGCCACTGTGAAAAGCAGTATGGGGATTCCTCAAAAAATTGAAAATGGAACTGCGGTATGGCCCAGTGATTCCTCTTCTGGCAATACTATCCAAAGAAACCTGAAACACTAATTCAAAGGAAAATAAGCACCCCTATGTTCATTGCAACCTTATTTACAACAGCTAAGATGTGGATGCAGCCCAAGTGCCCATCAGTAGATAATTGGATAAAAAAGCTGTGGTACATTTACACAGTGGAATACTACTCAGCCATTTAAAAAAAGAAGGAAATTTTACCTTTCGCATCAGCATGGGTGGACCTGGAGAACATTGTGCTAAGTGAAATATGCCAGTCAGAGAAAGACAAATACCATATGATTTCACTTATATGTGGAATCTAAAGAACAATATAAGCTAACAAACAAAATAGAAACAGACTCACAGATACAAAGAACAGACTGACAGCTGTCTGAAGAGATGGGCATAGGGAGCTGGGTGAAAAAGGTGAAGGGATTCGGCAAAAAACAAGTAAACAAACCTCACAGACACAGACATTATGGTGATTACCAGAGGGAAAGGGGGGTGGGGGAGGTAGAAGAGGGTAAAAGGGGGATAAATGATGTTGGAAGGAGCCTTGACTTGAGGTGGTGAACACACAGTACAATATTCAGATGTTGTACTATAGAATTGTCCCCCAGAAACCTATATAATTTTATTAACTAATGTCATCTCAACAAAATCAATCAGATTAAATAAAAAGTGAGAGAGAGAGAAATCAGAGATTTGAAGCTCAAAAAGGATTTAATGAGTGCTTTAAAGATCTTCCCCTGGCTTCTAGGAGCTGAAAAGGACCCCAACTGATAGCCAGCAGAGATACTGGGACCTCAGTCACACAACTACAAGAAACTGAATCCTACCAACAACAAGAAGGAACTTAGAATGAGGTTTTTTATTTTTATTCAGAGCCTCTGGATGGGAACTCAGTCTGGTTAGACACTTCGCTTTCAGCCTTGTCATACCCTGATCAGGGACCCCAGCCATGCCATGCCAGACTTCTGACCTACACAGAGATGAGCTAATAAAGGAATTCTTTTTTAATCTGATGAAGTTATGCTAATTTGTAATACATAGCGCTACCCTTTAAGAAAAATCATGAAGACTTCACAGCCAGAGAGATTTTTCAAAATCTCTGCTTTATAGAATCCTAAATTGGAAATGCAGAAAATTTTTTATCTTTAGTTACCTTATGTATTAAACAAGAGTAGTATAATATCTCCCCAACAGATTTATTATAAAAATTAGAGAATATGTGTATAAGGACCTGTGAGAGGAGCTTATAAACAACTATATATTTTAACTATAGTTTGTTAAAATGCTGTGATACGGAGTTACCAGATACTCGGTGGTAGTGTTATGGGAGAAACTCAGTTCTCACCAAGGCAGTAAAGAATTACAGGCCAGTGAGTCTGCTACCCTGCCAGAAAAGTTTATTAATGCTAAGTTCTAATAGAAAAACAAAGCAAGGGTGGCTAGATCAGGGGTGGCAAAAGTAGGGTGGCCTGAAGAAAGGCCAAAGTTGCCACCTTTGGCCAGAGGACGGGTGGTGAGAGGTGCCCCATGTGGCCAAAGAGCCAAGAGGCCAAGAGAAGACAGTGAGTCCTTTGTTTTGAAGATTTATGTAGTTGGAATGGTGGGGGTGAAGAGGTTACATTTTGATTGGCAGGTAAATGTGGCACCAGCTTCCCCTGGGGAGGCGTGACTACTCAAACATAGATATGGGTGGGGGTCTGTTAGCCCAAATCCTTATCTTGCTCTAGAGTCTATTTGTTAATTTTGCATGTGTGACAAGAGACAGGCAGTTAACCAAAGTTGTTTTATGTTTTTTTCCCTCTGGGCACTGTGGGTCCCCTCCCTTTTTCCCCTCCAGGCCTTGGGAGGAATACACAGTCTCAAGGTTTTCATTTTCCCAGCTAGTGGAGATGATGCACACAGAGTTTCAAGGGCTCCCCTCCCTCCTACACTCTCATAGTTTCACTTGTTGTTCAGAAGCTTGGCAGCCTTATCGGACCAGACTCAGGATGACTGGGTCAACACATGAGCTTTTGCTTTTAACGTCTTGTATTAAGTTCTTTGTTAGATTGTAATGGTGAGGGCCCTGCCTTTATTTACCGTCTGGCCGCTTACTCCTCTTTAACAGTAGCTGCTACAATTATAACTAATGAACTGTTGTCACTGTTGTTTCTGACTTTAGAACCTTATAGAGGACACATCCATGGGGATACAGTAGTATTTTGGTGAGTATATGTCTGTAGGTTTATTGTGTCCCGGAGAAAGTGCAAGTAGTGTCTGAAGAATAAGAAAATGGATTAGAAGTCCTACCTGATAAAATACCTCAAAGAGTGCAATGTCTTGCCTCTCAGAGGGGAGAGTCAAGTCTGTGTATTAAGTCATTTGAGAATGTTTTTACAGCGGAGAGCCCAGCAACATACCCAGTCACCAGAGTTGCAAACTTCTCGAGCATTTCTGAGGATTTACTGTACCATTTTGTCTTCAAATCTATTTTTGTTATGCTATTGATATGGGACTCTGTGAGTCATTGCTTTTACCTAAGTTTTATTTAGGAGTTGCTTTCAGGTATGTTACTATAATTCACTTGAACTTTTTTCTAAGTTTCATACATGAAACATAAGAGTTATGCATCCGAATGAAATGTACAGTGGGATAAACAAAGTAAATCTAACTTACTTTGTGTCTCTAGGAAAAAAAAGGAAAAAAATCAGTTCGGTAGAGGATACTATGCTAAGTGAAATAAGCCAGTCAGAGAAAGAAAACTACCATATGATTTCACTTATATGTGGAATCCCATAAACAAAATAAATGAACAAGCAGAACAGAAATAGCCTCATAGGTGTACAGAACGTTTTGATGGTTGTCAGATAAAAGGGGGTTGGGGAGTTGGGTGAAAAAGGTGAAGGGATTAACAAGTCCAAATTGGTTGTTACAGAACAGTCATGGGGATATAAAGTACAGCATAGGGAATATAGTTAATAATAATATTGTAATAACTGTAACTGGATTTATCAGGGTATTCACTGAATAAGTTATATAATGTTTGATCACTGGGTTGTACACCTGAAATTAATATAATATTATATGTCGACTGTAAATGAAAAATAAACAATTATTTTTTAAAAAGATATAATCAGGTGCATTTCCAGTCTTGGTCCTTAGATTTGTTAAAAGATAAACTGAGGCATATAAATATTTTGAGTTTATTTGGTAACCAACCCTGCCATTCTTTTAACGTTATTTTTGTAAATGACGACCTGTTAACTAATATGTGACTGCAGACACATAGCCTGTTTGTTTCAGAATTCTAGGACCTAACTTCAAAGGAAGCTGACTCCAACCTTCAGACACTCCAGCTCTGGGAGATTTGCTGACCTTCCAGCAGTTATCTGAACAGGCTCTCCTGGCTTGCAGATAGTCCCCTCAACGGAAGAACTCTCAAATCCCTCCTTTTCATTCTTTTGTTCTGCTTTTTTTAATCTTCCTCTTCCCTCTTTACAAAATCCCCTGCCTGTGTCCAATTGTCTTAAGATGGTGTTTGTGACCACAGTTCCCATCTTCTCAAGCTGCTGACTCTTGAGTAAACTGCTTTTTCTTTCCATCTGCCCTGTTTCTTCACTATTGGCTTTTGAGTGGCAGGCAGCTAAACCCGGGTTCAGTGTCAATTTGAGCCAAAAAAATCGACTGGAATTGGGCAGTGCCAAACCAGAAGTGGTTAAGAGTGACCTGCTGACAAGAAGCAGGGGAGGTGCTCAAATGAGAAAGTGTGGAAGCAAAGAAGAAATTCTTTGATTGGCTGTTGCTTAAAGCCTACTTGGCTATTTGTGATTGGTTGTCCTAAGCATTTTGATTTCAAAACCTTGAGGCATTTTCAGGCTTAGATTTTGGTTTGCTTGGCCAGGCCGCCACAGCATTAGGGCTACATCAGTGTAATGGCCTCCTTGTTAAATTAAACAGAATGTGTTTCTCACACTACATTCCCCTGGTGCTATAGTTGTCTCCCAGGACTTCAGTGAGGTCCTGGAGGCTGATGACTTGCAAGGCTCTGGCTCTAGCATGTAGGCCTTTCCTGAGCTGCAGATTCAGAGTTCACCTCCTACTCCACTCCCAGTCACTGTGAGCTACTGGTGGGACTTACAGCACACCATGCCTTTCCCCTTGCTCTTCCCTCTGCCTAGGAGTCCATCTGGGACACTACCCACCAACACCACCATCTCACTGCTTCTCTAACTTGCTAGCTCCTTCAGATCCTTCTAGACTCTGTTCAAATGTAGTTCTTCCTGCAAGACTCCCTCAATGCTCTTTCTGATTTTTATTCCTTTCCTCTAGCATCCTTCATGGTTTCCTTCTTTCTTATAATACTTAGGACAAATTGTGGATTAATTTGTCTCCTTTCCTAAAACTAGAGCTTCTCAAAGGGCCAAGACCAATCAGGTCATGTTCTTGTTGTATTTTTATATTTTCAGTTTCTTTTAGCCCAGGGCCTGAAGCATAGTGTGAGCTCAATAATTACATATTGGGTGAATGAATAAATAATGAAGTGGAAACTAAAAATTCCAGTGGGGGTGGGGAGCAAGTGAAGAAATGGTTTCCACGTGCCAGGATCTTCCTTTAAGAAATATAGTCTGGGAGTGGTTAAAGGAGAGGTAGGAAATGTAAGCATTAGTTACATGTAGCTTAACGGTTGCTAGTGAGAACATGCTCAGGCGAAGTAAACATGGAGCTTATTTCCTCCCTGTGTCTGTAAGGAACGGTGGGAAGAGTCATTTCACATTCCTATGCCATCTGTGTATCAGTATGGCCTTCAATTGGTGACTCTTTGTTCTGGGCAAGTGTTCAGGGTACTCATATCTGGGGCCTTCTCATTCATTCAGTCCCTTGCTCCCTCAATGGTGTTTCTGTACCACTTTTGACTGCATTCTGGAAATTGCTAGAGTGGCTGAGTGCATAGGTTGGGTCCCTGCTGTACTCTCACTGCTCCCAGGGCCATGAGGGAGGCTCTGGGAAACAGTGCAATTGGTGACTGGTAGGCTTCTCTCCTCTCTCCTTCATTGCTTGACAATGACTTTGGCCACTTAAATTTCTTCGTGACAGTCAAGTCCTTGGTGCTGGGTTTATTCCCTACCAGAATAGCCTGAGAAAATGGGACCACCAGCCTCAACTTTGCAGTTGGCCTGAAAGGCTGGACAAAACAGCCAATGGTAGATAAATGAGAAGGTGGAATGAGTTAATTTAAGTGTCCTAGAGACCCACAAGGTCAGGGCCACATCTGTGCTAACTCCTGCTGCCTGATTGCAGCACCCGCTCAGGCACCTGGCAGTGGACACCAGGTGACTGGATAGCCAGTCATTTCTGATTTTCTTGTGTGTTTTTTCCACAGTGTGTTAAAAAGAAATATATTTAAGGGAAAATAAGATTTGTAAATTCCACAAGTTCTGAAAGAGGCATGTTATAAAAGTCTGCATTGTAGATCCACTGGTAGGGCTAAGAACTATAGAATGAGAAGGAAATCTGTAGAAAACTCAATCCCCTTGATCTCTTAGATAATCATAATTAGTATTCTTTGAGACTTTACTGTGTACCAGTGTGAGTATCATCTTTCTGTTATCTCATTTAACCCTCAAAATAACTCCAGGAGGTAGTTCTTAATATTTTCATTTTAAAGATGAGGAAACTGATGTTCAGAGAAGTGAAATAAATTATTTGATATCATATAACTAGTGGATGGTGGAGCCAGAGTTAGGACCCATAAGACTCTTAATTTTTTTACCTATAATAATATTAGCTACTATTTATTTCGGAGTGTACCAGATACTGGGATGAGCCCTTCACATGCACCAAATCATTAAATATTCATAACTCTGAGAGATAGATATCATCTCCACTAGATACATTAGGAAACAGATTCAGAGAGGTTGGAGGACCTTTTCAAGGTCAAGCAGTAGAATTAGAATAGAAATCAGGCCTTCTTTCAGGCTAGTGTTCCTGTTCCTTTAATGCTTTCAAGTTATATCAATGTCTTAAAGTCTTAAAAGGCATTTTTTAACAATATTATTTTCAGATCCTAAAGGAAAGGTTGGGGAAAGTTAATGTACTAGATGGCTTACTGATATTTAACATTTTTCCTGCCCACTTATGTTCTTATCCAAGTATCACAGAAGTTGGAGGCCTAGAACTACATTTCCCAGAACCCTTTGCCAGCAGGGTTCAACTTTAGATTCCACAGATAAAAGGAATTCACAGATGAAAAAGGAAGAGAAACAGAGATTATTATCCCACTTGATCTCATATCCTACTACTGTTCCCTCATTTTCTCCACTCTAGTTCTTCTGACCTCTTTGCTGTTTCTCAAACACTCTAAGAACACTACACTTTCAGGGATTTTGCACTTGATCATCCTTTTATCTGAGTTATTCGTCCCTCAGATACCCACATGGCTCTCTCCATCACATCTTTCAGGTCTTTGTTCAAATATCCCCTACTTATTGAAGTCTTCTCTGACCACCTTATTTAAGATTGCAAAATCCTGCCCCATGCTATCCCCCATTCTTTGCTTTAGTTTCCTTCATAGCATTCGTAATCTGATATGTATTTTACTTTTTAATTTTGTTCAATCCATTTCCACTAGAATATAAGCTCCACAAAGGCAATTACTGATTCTCTAGACCAGGAACATATCTGGCTCAAATCAGACACTCAGTCAATATTTCCTGAATGAATGAGAGTAAATACTGCCACTGACAGGTGACCACAGGTGGTGACTCTGTGCGTGGGGCACTCTTATGCTTTTGATTAGAAGAGTCTCATCTGTTTTGATGAAGAGCCTGCCTTTGCCTTTACTCCTGCTCTTTCTTGCCGCTCCATTCTATGAGGGCATCTGTGTTGGGTAAGAGACCCAATTTTCCATGAAAAATGCAGATGGAGTTATCAGGAAAGCTATGCACAGCAGGGAGCCTCACTCTGCCAAGTATTTGTAAGATCTTTGTCATGGCGGTTAGTGATGTACCAGAGGGGAGGTGCTAAGGGCTGTCTGCCCAATGGGGAAGAGTGTTTCATCACTGACATTGTTTAGAATTGTCAGTGCATGGTGATAGTACAGAGCAGGCTGACTTTTAGCTGGATGTCTTTATAGTCTTTTACAGAAAACGAAACCCTTACTGCCTTAACAGGAAGTGGACCACTCCCACTGCCCTACCTTTGATACACCACAGCACAGAGGTGGCCGAAGGTCTGAAGTCAACCTCTAGGTGGCATGACCACAATGACTGGGAACTCATAGTGGTTTCACTTCCACCACTGAGCACACTGCTCATTTGCAAGGAAGGTTAGTGCAGTCACTAACACTAGATCTTGAATTTGTTCACTTTGTCCACTGCTTCCTGATGACCCATGCTTATGCCAAGTCATGAGTTTCGATGTTGGGGGATGTGGTTTGGCTGTATTATCTATTGCTTTGTAACAAATTACTGTACTCTAAACTTAATGGCTTGAAACAACATTTATTATCAGAGTTTCTGGGTGCTAGGAATGCAGGCCGCCTAACTGGATCTTCTACTTCAGGATCTCTCAGAGGGAGGCTCCAGTCAAGGTATAGAAAGGGTCTGCAGTCTTATCTGAAGGCTCAGCTGGGTAAGCGTCCACGTCCCAGCTCACTCACACAGTTGTTGGCTGGCTTCCTTTCCTCAAGGGTTCTTGGACTGGGGGCCTCAGTTGCTCACTGGCTGTTGGCCAGAGACCACTCTCAGTTCCTTGCCATATCAGCCTCTTCATAGAGCATCTCATAATGTGGATGAGTGGGCAAATTAGAGGGCAAGAAAGTACACCAGCAAGAGAGAGAAGGCTAGGAAGACAGAAGTCACATTTTTTATACTTAATCTGAGAAGTGGTATCTCATCAATTTATTGTATTCCAACAATGAGAAACAAGTTCCTGGGTTCATCACACACACTTACACGGACAGGGACTACACATGGGTGTGCATTCCACAAGGCAGAGATTATTGAGAGTCATTTCAGGTGCTGCTTACCATATTAGGCTTATTCTCCAGTAATTACTCCACAGATTTTAAATATTCATGCATTGAACCTTGGGAGTGGTACTTCCCTCAGCCAGACTCTATTTTTGCTCTATCTTGTAGAAATTCCTCCAACTTTCTGGCTGACTAATGGATTTATTTTCTGAGATAACTGAGGATGAAAATTTATTTTTTTTCTTTGAAATTTCAAAGGGAACTGGGGAAGGAAGGGAGTCAAATATGTAAGAGCAAATATTATTTTTATATGGACATATTTTGGACTATTTTTTTAAAGATAGGTTCACGGGCAGTAGTTTCCTAGGTCTTGTGTATGAAGATATCTTGCTGTTGCATTTACCCATAAAGGAGTTGTGTGGCTATCAAATATTGATACATATTCACTTCTCCTCAAAACTTTGCTGACATGAATTCACTACCTTCTACTATTTGTGGTGGTGGTGTAGAGAAGTCTGAGGCTAGCTAGGGTTTGGCCTTTGTTATGAGATGCTTTCAGTGCCCTCCTCACATCACCTAAATAGTCACTGTTTCCATCTGTATGTGCCAGTATGTCCCACCACAGTCATCTGGAACTTTCTGTCTCAGGGCTTCTCCCGGCATAGGGGCTGGCAGTTCAGGATATCCCAGCTTCCTGACTCCATGGGTGGATAATACTGCCATGTGTGCTCTGTAGTCCTGGATTTCCCATGGATTGAGCCCCTATTGCTCAAGGCTGAACCCAGCTCAGTAAAGATCCCTTTGATGACTCTTCTTTATTTCTCCTCTCATGTTCCCACACCCCTTCAGGTGCTTCCAGGGATCACCAAACCACGGTCTCAGAATCTGCTTTTGAGGGAACCCATTGGAAGACAATTCTTTATAGGTGAGTTCATTCAGATGTTTGAAAGATTTTCAAAAATTTATTTATCTTGATTACCTAAAATTTTGTCTGTTTTGCCCAGAGGTTACATTTCTTTAACTCATTTTTTTTCCCTGGACTTTAGGGACCCTTAAAAATATGCACTGGTCTTTCCTCAGCTCAATGATTTGTTAGACTATAACTGATGATTTCTTCTTTTTCAATTTATTCTGATTTCTTCTTCATGAAGTTCAATTTGTTCTGGTCTCACTTCTAGTATCACTAAGCATCACTAAATACCTGAATGTTCTTTCTCCATTCTCTCTTTCTACAATCTTCTTTCTACATCTACAACCATCTCTCATAACTTACATATGTTTGTCCTTATTCCCTGCATTCTAAGAAGGCTTTTCAAGTTTGTGACCCACATCACTCCTTCAGTTTTCTGCAGCATAAGTTTTGCTCTTTATTTCCCCCAGGGTGGTCTTAAACTTCACTATTGATGTTTTACCAGTTCCTGAACATCTCATTGATCTGCACCTTTCATCTCCTCTCAGGTTTTAAAATTACTTATTTTGTTTCATATTGTAACATATTTACTGAAATTTTCTTGTAGATCCTACTGAAGTTTGCTTGTAGATCCTACACTTAACTGAAATTTTCTTGTAGATCCTACACTTAACTGAAATTTTCTTGTTGATCCTACACTTAATCGTATGATAATGGCCTGTTCTTCTCTGGGTCTTCTGGCTGCTAATTTTCCCTCTTGGTCTGTAATTTATTTTGGTTCATATAGAAATTTCTTTTCTATTCATCCTTGGCAAAGATAACATCTATCAAGACTTTGTGTTTATCAACAAATGGGGTGATTATTTTGGCCCACGTGGTTCTTTATATTTGTAAAAAAATCAAATCCCTTTTTTAGATCCCTTGCTGGGAGAGGGAACTTTCATGCACAGTAGTCCTAGATAAATTTCCATTTCCTAGCAGGCATGAACCCAGTGAGGGCTTCTCCATTGCCTAATTTTTGGGGACCTTAACAACCATAATTAAATTTTCTAGGATGCTCCACACCATTTCTAATTGTGCTCACTCTTAGCCCCTGCCCCTATTTCCTGCCCAGTTATTTTATAGGATTTACCGACTCTTCAAGGAGGTAGGAAAATGCCAGTGGAAGTGGGAAGGAGTAGTTTTAGGAGTTCAGCGATATCCACACTGCATAGTACAGTTCTAAGCATTACAGAGGGATGATTTCTCATGCAGGGCCTATGTCTCTGTTTAAGAAGCATGTTATGTTGCAAAGGTGACTGTAGACTTTTTTCTACCTTATTGTACCTGGTACTTTTTTCCTGACACAAAGCTGGTTAATGCCATGAGCTGATGCTTGGGTGAATATTCTAAATTCATGTCCATATTTCTTATAGCTGTTACTAGTTTATCAGTTATTATCACACTGTATGAGAACCTTAATATCTAGTAGCCTAGTGAATTATCTTCTTTTGATGTGTTATCATTAATATTTCTATGAAAGTTTGGGAGGTAATGGGTAAGTAAATGTTAATGAGACACTGTTTTGAATGAGAAATCTCATCTTATGTCTATTATAATAAGTGCATAATACAATAGATGACGTATTATAACAAGTTTTTGTGATTTCTTGGGTTTTAAACTTTACTCATAAGTAACATTATTTTCTATTACAGGTTTAAAATATCATCTCTGACAAATAATTTTATAAGCCTGCTTTGTGTGTGTTATAAATGTCTACCTTAAAATTATTTTGAGGCCACAACCTCAACTTTAATCTACATGCTGATCGTGAGGAATATTGCTGTGAAAAATTATGACAAAGTGCTCCGAAGTGTAGATATTCATGACCATCGCTCCATGTCTATCCTCCAAATTCATGATTACATCCAACACAGTGACAGGAACTCAGGGCAAGAGATTCAAGAAAGCAAAACGTAAGCCACAGAAAGTATGTCTCCATCTTTAACAGGCGTTAAAAACATCATTCTGAGAGTGATTGATGTGCAAGAAGATATCATAAAAAGTGAAAGCCTTCCAAGGCCTTTCCTGCTATGCTAAAAATAAAAAAAAGGAAGCCAAACTTTAAAATTCATGTGCTTGTTCATTTGAAGTTTAAACTTTGGCCCTTCTCCTTTGATTAAGATTAACAGTAAATTCACTAAACTCTTCATGGTATAAATGCACGTGGACCAGTGACCAAGTGTTGCTTAATCTATTGATTAGTAGGAAAAAAACTGCATGTTTAGTTATTTTCAGGAATGTGCTGGAGCAGCTTTTATGGATTGCTGAGGACCCATTGTATAGTCTCTTCTGAACTCTGCGCTCAATGGCATCACAAAGGTAGACAGACACCAGTCATGCTGGGAGCATCGATAGCATAGAAACTGCAAATGCTACAGTTACAGCTGCCCCCCCTCAGAGAGCCAGTTGTTAAACATTGATCAGAACTACTGCTATCACTAGGACCCTTTTTATACCTCTGTCCTGAGGATGGCATGGTTACATTTGGTTTACTTATATTAAACTCCTAGACTTCATTACCGCGATTGAGTCCGAAATGATATTGGATTTGAATTTTCATAGATTTCCTTTTACCCCAATGTAGGAATCAATATTCAAGCAATGGTTTTGTACCTTCTTTTTCTTAAGGAATCATCAGTTGTAACTAACAACTACAACTGTAAGCTAGATCCTCTGTGTATTTGTTGTTTTTTTTTTAATGAGTAATCTTTCCAAACTAAAAGATGTACTTCTATTCCAGTTTTCTAAAAAGTTAAACATCAGTGGGAGGCTGAATACCTCCAGTTATAGCGACAATGGACTTCATTTCATTTGGCCCAGACAGTGCTCTGGCTTAGGGTCCTGCTTCCAGCCCTGCTCCATCACCCTGCTGCAGGGGGAAGATCGCCGGAGAGGAGCGCCCTGAGAAGGGAGGAAGTGGGACTTCCCAGGCACTGCTGGCCTTGACCCAGCTACCCCTCTGTTTCTCCGAACTGCTTCAATATTTCTTTCTTCCTCAATCTTTCCAATTCCCCTTTTATCACTATCTAGTTGATTGTTTATTGTACTTATTAGGGTGCATTTATACCTCACACCTTAATTAAAAAAAAAAAAGAAACTGTAGATGGGAAAGATGACCATACAGTCATGTCTTCATACGTGACCTAGGAAAAAAGCAGTTTATCATCTCTTTAGTTGATATTTTAAAAATATATGTCTAATATTTACTTGAGGACAAGGGAATGTCTGCACTTGTTAAGAATGCTTGGTTGTTTCAACATGAAAAACCTAGTCCTGTCTATTCTGGGGGACCAATTTACATGCAATCAGCTGTGAAAGGAGCTGAGGACACAGGGCTGAGTTAACTGGCATTTTCAAGTTAATTAAGTAATATGTTAATGTTCCTTAGAGAAGGACTTACCAATTTATCACGTGCGTATCTACCACCTGGGAATCTGATTCAGTCTGTCTGAGGCAGAGCGTGAGAGTCCGCATTCCTAACGGGTTTCCACATGATGCTGACGTTGTTGGGGACCCCACTTTGGATGGTGCGGGTGGTGTTACCTCATCTCCTTTACTCTGGTTCCAGTGGAAGGGTCAGTGTTTCTGTACAAATGGGGGCATTAGCTAGTCTTTTAAATGTATTTACTTAAAAAAATTGCTTATTATTTATTTCTATTTATTTATATAGCCTTAAACATACTTTTCAGGATGAGTAGTTTACTGGCTCCTAACACTAAAGAAATTGTCTGCTTCTTTTACATAACTTGTCAAAAATGAAGGTTTATACTCTCAGGTGAGAATTGTATGATTCTGTGATTTTAGAATTTTCATGTCAAAATTGCTTTTTAGAGCCAGAGATATGAAAGCCCTGATAGGCCTACACTTGTGACTGTTTTAAAAATGACAAGACCATGATTGACTCAGTAGGACTTTTTATGAAGTATATTTTTCTAAAAGGAACATAAAGGACATTGAAACTGGAAAACATGAAACATAAAGCCCACCCATAATGATTTAAGGCAAACACCTAGACTTCTCGACAGCAAGATGTCCATAGGGATCGTCATGGTAACCATGTAACTTGACCTCCTTGTGTACCAGGGTGTTCTGGTTTGTGAATATGGGGACACGAAGACACCGTGCCTGGAGTTTTTCAACTGTTCAATTCTGAGCAACCTACAAGCCACCTGTGAGGTGTCTTTGCCAGGCACATGTAAAATGCTCAGTAAATATAGGTTGAGTGAGTCGATTCCAAGGGAAACTCACCTGTGTACCTTGCATACCAGCCTGCCACAAGCACGTGCTTCCAGAAAGGATTCCTCCTGCGCTACGCCCTTCAGACCTGGGAGATGAGCAGTGCTCTGTTCTGCGGCTTTGTGATCCGACACCCACCTCCACCCGTTAAGCCCCCCTCAACGACTTCAACTAACACGGAGCTCTCTTCTTCCAAATACCCATGACAGGTATCGTACTTCCTTTTTTGCCATTTGTATTTTGAAAAGACTGCGTCCCCCCAAACACTGTGAAATTCTGAAAAGCAGAGGCATTGTCGTATTATTTTTTTTGTGAAATTCAGAGCAGGTATTCAATAAAAAGTTATTAAATTGATTTCCTCCTTTGGTAAGTGATTGTTGATGACACTTTATTAAATATCTATGTCAGATATTTCAGGCAAGGCCCAACCCTTCCAGATTCAACCAACAAAATATGTCATTGCTTTAAGAACTTTTCTTATGACTTGGTGTTTGAAACACCCCCAGAATAAGATATTTCTTGACAAAGAAAGGCTTAGATGTGTTTCTCCAAGGTGTAGTTGAGAATAGCTTCCATTATATTTCCGTTAGATACTATTGGTTGATGTTTTCTCTCTGTTTTCTTAGGGTGAGCTGAACATGATTTTGGTGTGACTATTACAACCAATCAGTACTCTGAGAAGAGCAAACCCAGCTCAGCCATGGGGACATATAAGTAAGTATTTCTAAATGTATATAATAGCTAACATTCTTGAAAGATTACTCTAGAACATATCCTGTTTTAGGTACTTCAAATAAGAGTTTACCTTATCTTTGAAGAGCACTGTGAGGCAACTAATATGTTACTCCCAGGTATAATGAAAGACGGCGGCTCAGAGAATTGAGGTCACTTTCCAACAGCATGGTGCCAGAACATGCAGAGGTAGGGCTTGGACTCAGGCTATTTCTACAACTGTTCTGTTCAATACACTAGCCACTAGCTACAGGTGATTTTTTTACACTGATTGAAATTCAATACAAAATTAATTCTTTAGTCATAGCATCAATATTTTAAATGCTCAGAAACCACCTTTGGCTAATGGCTACCATATTGGACAGTGCAGATGCAGAACATTTCCATCATTGTAGAGAGTCTTCCTGGACAGTGCTGCACTTGCTGTGGATGTTGTCGCACCTGCTGATAGCTTTCTCGCTGTGCTGCCTTCTGAGGGCCTCCCTACAAAATGGACTGGGGGCTGGAGAGTGCCCTCTCCACTTCAGGTCAGAGGTGGAGGTGTGTGAACGAAGAACTGAGAGGCGGGGTGGGTGAGGAAGGGAAGATATCTGCATCCTAGGTCACCTGGGACCTGGTTCAGGGCTTAAGCAGGGACTGACATCCCCTTGAATATCCCTTGGAACAGCTGGTGGAGGAAGATCTCCCTTCTCCCCACCAGAGAATCAGAGAGTTTGGGGCAGCTACTTAAAGGCTGAGTGAAAGGTTAGAGAGAGGAAGGAGAAGAGAGGAAGTCTGTACATTAGCAACCACCCATAATCACCTGCTCCCTTCTGGCCTATGGCTGCCCTTAGGGCCCACTGCCCTGGAGAAGCAAGATGTCACCCAGGCCGATGAGAGGGTATTGGGAAAGTGTGCAGACAGTGCAGATTCTGACAGCCTCCTGCTGACTGACCACCCCAGGGCTTGGATGGCCTGACCAGAGCCACTGTCCTTTCCTGAATTCCTGACAGACTCTGAGGACTAGTATTCTGATTGCTTTACACGCACTGACCAGCATCTCCGTACAGACGGATGATCTCAGGCACACTGACCACTCCAGATACACAATGAAATGAAAATGATGACAATGATGGCTTCTCACACAGCCAGTGAGTGGAACACCCCCACTCCCACATGATATAACATCTATGGCTTATACTTAACACTTCCAGGTACTGTGTCTGGGTACTGAATGCAGTAAGAATGAGTTGTGGTTCTTATTATTTTTACTTACTTTTTATATTCTATTTATGTATATTCTTTTAATTTGCAGAACAATTCTGTGAGATACGCATATTATTATTATTTTATACATGAGGAAACTTTGGCACAGTGACTTGATGACACAGCTACAAAGTGGCACTAAAGGTGAGCCCCATCATTCTGGGCCCTTAGTCCACTTTCTTCGTCACTGTACTGAGCGGCTTTGCTTGCCTAGCATGAGCATCACTCCAAGTTGCACTTCTCTTTGTTCCTTATCCGCATAAACCCTCGGCTGGTGTTCAGTCTGGCATGGTTTTTCACGTCGTTGCTCCAGCTACAGCTTGGCAAGCATTCCCTGAGCTTCTAGGAACTACTTATTTTCATTTATAAATACCAACAATGGTAGTAAGCAGGTAGTAACTGGCAGAAGTTTTATCTTTTTTTGCATCCTCCTTAGAATCTCTACTCTGTCCAGTGGTAAATACTATTTTTACTTATTTTTCATTTAATAGAGTGCTTTAAGTAACTATTTATAAATGTGTATAATTCCGAGTTTGTCCTAGGGACAAGGGTCTGATTTCAATTACGTATCCCTCCTTCTGGCTACTTTTAGTCACAAACAACTGAGTGCTGCTCTCTCAGGAGCTTGATTATTAAGTTCAGGAAGCATTATCCGAGAATAATAAAAATGGTAAATAAAAAAATAAATGCAACCATTAATAACATTAATCCATAAATTGTTATTAATGTGTGCCATGCCAGTATTTCTATATAAAACACAAAGCGCTTAATTTTAGAAAATTGATAGTGTTATAAACATAACTCAACCGGGAAAACAAAAACTGAAACTCAGAGACTGTCTACCAGCCCTTAGATGGGTTGAGACCGCGGAAAGCCATCAGTTAATTCTGCTGCACAAATAACAGTCTTGTCAGCAATGTGTTGAAGACCGAAGAATGTAGAAAATGGTTAAAAACTGAGGAAATGTCCTCCGAGAGTATGATAGATATGGCATCGAATTCACTGCCAAATATAAATCTGTCAAGTGGGGCAATTTCTTATCTCCTACGTGATTGGAAAACTCAGATCAACTCCAAGATGCCACATTGGGGGGTGTTTGAATTATTTCATCAATCTAAAGATGAGGCCAACACTCCAGTGCAGTTTTGGTGAAGCCTATCATGACCGCAAGGATGTAACACAATGGAGCGAGGCCATGTGTGGAGAGCAGATTGCAACCAGCTTGTGTTGGATGAGCTCCAATGGGGCTCACCCAGGAGCAAGGCCAGGGCATAAAGTTATGATCGGTCTCAATCATAGCTTTAAAGGGGCCACTTTGGGTGACTACAACGACTGGGAGAATTCAAACAGCTGAGGACAGGCTCTGAAAACTGCATCGGTGGTCACAAAACAAACACGGTCGTAAGCAGGGGTAATGAATCATGTGTGACAGCCACCCCTGTACGTGCCTCATTCCTCAATGGGGGGTGAAGTGAGCTCGGGATGTATAATGTCTTGTGTCAACCTTAAGCATGTGTAGCTCTTAATGAGGCTGATGGGGATTGTACCTTCAGAGCATTAATCTCGAAGCATGTCTTTTGAGCTGTGGGAAACCTAAATATTTTGTAGATTGGTTTGTTTGGTGTTTGTTTATGAAGAATCTGAAGAGGCTTCAAAATAAGAATGTAAATAGAGGTGAAATTTGAATCAAGAATATAGGAAGGCAAGAGCAGGAACAATCTAGTATGGTGGGCAAGGCAAGAGTGAGATTTCATGTAGGCCGATCTGTTTGCCCCTGTAGTTCCCATACAAGGCAAGCCCAGCGCCCAGTAAAGCTGGTTTGACAAGGGACAAAGGTTGGTTGGAATGAGCAGGTCATATGGATTGCAGCATTTTGAAGATGGTCTTTTCAATAAATGGTGGTAGAACAGCTGGACATCCACATGCAAAAAAAATCTAGACACAGACCTTACACCCTTCACAAAAATTAACTGAGAAAGTTTCATAGAATTAAATGTAAAATGCAATACACACTATAAACCTCCTAGAAGAAAGCATATGGGAAAACCTAGATGACCTTGGGTGTGGTGATAACTTTTTAGACACAACACTGAAGGCATGATCCATGAAAAAAAATATAATTGTTAAGCTAGACTTCATTAAAATTAAAAATTTCTGATCTGTAAAAATGCCAAGAGAATGAGAAGATAAGCCACAGATTGGGAGAAAATACTTGCAAAAGACATATCTGATAAAAGACTGTTATCCAAAAATATACAAAAACTCTTAAAACTCCACATAAGAAAACAAACACCCTGATTTAAAAAGTAGGCCAAATACCTTAGTAGATGCCTTACCAAAGAAGATGTACACATGGCAGGTAAGCATATGAAACGGTACTCCACATAATATGTCGTCAGGGAAATACAAACTAAAACAACAATGAGATACCTCTACACTGATTGGAGTGGCCCAAATCTAACACCACCAAATGTTGGTGAGGCTGTGGAAACAGGAGCGCTGGATCATTGCTGGTGGGAATGAAAATGGTGCAGCTACTTTGAAAGGTGGTTTGATAGTTTCTACAAAACTACGTATACTTTTGCCATATGATGTAGCAGTCATGTTCTTTACTATTTATCCGAAGGAGTCGAAAATGTATGTCCATGTAAAACCTGGTAGCAATGTCGATAATGGGGGAGTCTATGCATGTGTGAGAACAGGGGGTGCATGGGAAATCTCTATGCATGCCTCTTAATTTTGCAGTGAACCTAACACTGCTCTTAAAAAGTAAAGTATTTTTAAAAAGTCAAATAAGGGCCCTTTTACTGCCCTAATCCTGAATCCAACTGTTTTTTAGCCTTCAAAGTAATTAAAAAGTCCCATAGATAATAATCTCTTAACCCTAGGGAGTCAAAGATGTTTCAAATGAAGACTTCTGAATTTAAGCTATATTTGAATAAATAAGGAAGAGGTGGAAAATTATTTTTATAGTACAAAGGCATTCATTCCACAGTCACTGCTATTCTGGAAGGAAGCATAAAGGAAGACTTTGTAAACTAGTCTACCTACTGCCCTGGAATCTCCTGGGGCAGTCATGCCCTGGGTCTCCCATCGGCAGATACACTGGCTGGCAGTGTGTTCACAAGGCTACAGCCCAGCCAGATAATGACTGTTATCAAGGAAGAGGGACTTTGGGACACACAGATGAGAGAAGTTGAAACATTAAATTACATTACAAACCACACAGTCAGTTTGAGTTTAGTAAATAATTCAGCTTGAGGATTTGATTTACTTTGATAAATCAAAGTAAAAAAATTACTATTTACTCAGTTTTTAAGAAATGAAGGTTTCTTCATTTTCAAATTATAGCTGTAGAAATCAAGCGTTGGTTACATCAGTCAGCCTTCTGGAATGGTATCAGTTATGATGTTTTTAAAATGGAAAATAAAATAAAAATTAAATTCTTTCTTTCCTCCCTCTTTCCCTCTGTCCTTCCCTCTCTTCCTCTTATTCCTTTCATTAAATTAGTTTGTTTGTTTTTTGATGAAGCTATAACAACTGAGCTCTGTTTAAAAAAACAAACAAACAAACAATTTGTGAAATATGCAGTTGGTTTAATGCACTCCTTGGGAAAAAGGTTTACTTTGATTACCTACTCAGTATTTCACTCAGAATCTCAGCTGTTGGCCTCCGGTTTCCCCGTCTACGGTGACTACAGGGCCGGGGTGCAGGTCTCAGGGGAGAGGCGAGAGAGTGCACACCCTTAGATTTAGGGCAGCTGGATGCAGCCTGGGAGGCTGAGGGAGATCGGTTTTATGACAGAGAACCCTTCCCTATTTGATCTGATCAGAGGGACTTGTTTCCTGTCACCATTTGTAGTTTTGCATTTGACTGTCTTAGGTTGGAAAGTCTAATGAAAATGCTGGGAGAGAAATCCATGTTGCATTTTTTCCCCCATGACTCCCATTCTTATACTTACTTGTTCTCCGCCCCCCAAAACACTGGCTATTCCTAGTTGATAAATGGTTTGGGATTGGTCTTGGCAGCACTTTTTTATGCTTCTGTACCTTCTGGGTTAATGTGTTATAGGAGAAACGATTGATTCTTTTAACATGTGACTCAGTGGGGATCAGTTTTCATTTTAGGGTCTTTGCATATCTATCTGAAAAGCTCTAATGTGGAAAGCCATTGCTGGGGAGGGAGGTGATTGGAGTGCCAGGATACACCGAAATCTGAAAGTGGGTCATTCATTCATTTATTTATTCATTCCGCGCATATGTGTGAAGAAGGTCCATCCGTGCCTCCCATCGTCGTAGACAAACTATTAAAGGAAGCAGCCTGGTTAAAAGAACCCTGTATACAAAAGATGACTTGAGCCCAGTGTCAGGAACTGTTGCTCTCATGGATTGTCCACTGAGGTGATGTTCATTTATACACCTGGAGCCCTGAGTGCCCCTGTAGGGTTTGGCAACTCCTAGCTATGGCTCATTATTTTCAAGGGTGCCTGGGGAGCACAGTTATGAACTGCCAGGTTATGTCTCCCTGAAAGTTTCATACATTTTCCCTGGGCTTATCACGTATGAAATTCTTGAATACATTGTCACCAATCCTCCAAGCTTGTAACGGGGGGGGGGGGGGGGGGGGGGGGGGGAAGAAGAGCCATTCTAGAAGCTGGGAAGGTTTGTTTGTCTTTCTTTGTATTTGTTTGATGGTTACATATTGCTCTATTGAAGCAATGTTGTGTCTGGACAAAATAATAGCCAAAATATCTCAAGATATGCAACCAAATATAGTCTGGTACCACTGACCAGGAATTGAAAAAGCCGCATTTCTTTATTTGCTGCAAGTTGTTGCTTGCTCTCTGTTTTAAACTACAAAAACAAAAGGAGAATTCCAAGCAGAGATGATTAGGTTCAGCTATTGAATCCCACATAGGTGATGAAAACTAGAATACCTAGAGTCAGCTGTCACTGCTAATAAGGATGTGAACGAAGGGACAGCGGGGCTCTCACAAGGACTCCTTCGGGAGCGTGTTAAGATTTTGTGCCTGCTCAAGTCCTTGCACCTGTAGGCTAGGGATTAGAAATGTTCTTATTTATTTGTTCAACAGTGTCAGTAAATCAGTCCTTAGGAATTATTGCTAATTCTGAGGCAGATGGTATTATGTGCATAGTGTACCTTTTTTCCACAGACAAATATAAAGCATTGGACTTAAGTAATTGCAAGACTTTCTGACTCCTCTGACTCGAGGAAGGGAAAAATTAAGTATCAGGTGAGCATTGTCACAGAGGAGGGATAAGCTGGGGTAAAACATAGAAACAAAGAGCTTTCTGGCTTTGGTTTTCAAAAATCTGAATATTTAGGAATACGTAGAGATCTCAAGGCACAGACAAAGTATTTGAGAGTTTGAAGAGAGAGAGAGGTCCCTTTCTTCATCTCTAACAGGTCAGAAAAGGTTTTGTTAGGAGGAGTGCTGGGGTGTGGGAGAGCAGTGGGAGGAAGAGGAAAGAACAGAGTGTGGGGCGTTTGCGAAGAGTGGTCCTGTATCCTGTTCCCAAGTCAGAGTCCGAAGCTGAGCCAGTCCGTGGATTTCATCTCCCTGGCCACTTACTCCGGAATGACGATTCAGAGTGAATCTCCAGACTCCTGCTAGTGATTCTGGAACAAATGCTCATTTTCTTCCCTCGGAGGGTGCAATGAGCCATTTTGTCAGTGTGAAGGAAGCTTACCTTCGACATGAAGCTGTCTCTGGAGGAGAGCAACGCTGAGAGAACACATGGGGTTCTGACTGACATTAAGAACTATTGTGTTGAATTGCCTGTGAAGCCCACTCAGTCTCAGAACTTTTCACCTGCATAATACAAGACATCTCCTTTATTATTAAGTCCCTCTGAGCTAGGTGTTCTGTTACTTGGAATCCATTGTCTCTCACCCAATAACTACTGTCTTTTATTTGCCCTCTGTGTATGTCCAAAACTTTAGACGTAAACTCATTTCATAGATGTATCACCCTGGAAGTACACATTACTATCTCCATGTTGTAGATCAGAAAGCCAAGACTCAGAGTTGTTGCTCAAGATGGCAGAGCAGGAATTTGGATCTGGGTCCACCAAATCAAAGCCTGGACTTTTTCTCTTTTTATCATATTATAACCCAATTATAGAGTCTCAGGTCACCTGCAGATGTCTTGTCGAAGCTCTGTGTTCAGTATTTCACATGCCTTCTCTTGACATCTGTCTGGAACCTCTTCCGTCACAGATGTTTTGCAGTATAGACCACATAGTGTAGAAAGCACATTTTTTTATATCCTCTGATGGGATTAAGGATCTACAAGTCAAAGTTACAGTAAAAGATTAAGATATATTTTGAAATAGATTCAAGCATTTAAGGAGAAGATTGAATATACTACGCTTAAGGCCTGCCTTAAATGGCAGCAGGAAGTAGCAGAAAGTGTCGGTGTTTGGAGTTAGACAGATGTGGGTAGCAATTTCAGCTTTAGCACTTCTGGGTTAATAGGGTGGCAGATTGAGTGTGTCTAATAAATATGCCATCAAAATCCTATGGAACAACCCAAAAGAATATGAAAAAAATAACAAAATTAATAATAGTAGTGACAGCTAAATAGGAGACTACAGTTCAAAATCTGGCCTGATCTTTCCATTAACTGCATCACTGAAGGTGACAACTGAGGAAGGTCACTTGCCTACATGACATACCATGTGCTCTACCTAAAATAGTCCCTCTAGATAGAAGGCATTGGAAAACTGTAATTGGTCCCCTCTCTACACATCTTTGCCAGGGTAAGGATGAGCCACACAGAAAACCCAGAACCATTATACAGCTGTGCATGAAATGCTCTCTAAATCAGACTAAACTGGAGTCATCTCTTCTGCATTCTATTACAATTTCCCAGTCTGTCAGCCCTGAAATGGCAAATCTCTTTCCCCAATCCATGTAGTGAACACAAGTCCAACACTGCAGAAGGAAGAGGGACCTGGAACAAAGTGCATTGTGTGGTGCTCTATAGGAGAAGTCTCCTGTGTGGGGTCTTTTGTCAGTGACAGAAGTGAAAACAGGTCAAGTCAGATCAGTGAATACCGAGGGGCGAGAGAAACGACTAGATCGAGGAAGTATGATTCAGCCTCAGCCCAGTGGACCATCACTAGGTAGATATCTGCTCAGAACCCTAAATGATGCCGTGGGCTCCACACAAACCTCCCAACCCCATATGTAGGTATATGAAGGCAGGTGGCAGCATCTGAATGGGTAGTAAGGGGGAGGAGCAACCATCCAGCAAAGCTGCCTCATGACAAAGACTGGACTTGGACTGAAAAATGAGGAAACAGAAAACAAAACAAATGACACAGTTAAACCACAGGAGGCAATTCATGAAATATTGACAAGAGGAGAGCACTCAATAAATGTGAGTGTGGTGAGATAACATTTTGAGATACTGACCTATTTTTCTTTCTCCTGATGCTTCACTTTTTCCTATACCTTGCACTCCTACCTCATTTAAGGATCTTGTAAGACTAGGCTGTCTGCCCAGGTAGGGATGGGACAGGACAGAAGACAGGAGCAAAAAGTACTATTGACTTTGTCTCCAAAAGCCTAGGCCCTTAGGTGACTGGAGAAGATTTTAGGCAGGGCTAAAATATTAGAGTTTATATTTACTACCTTTCTACCCACACTGGGGGAAGGGGATGGGCTGTTTCAGGGAGAGCAGATCCTGTATCTTGATTTCTGGAGGAAGTCTGGGAAATAGGTGTAGAAAATTTAGAAAAACTGGGTATTGGCCAGTTTGGTAGAGACATGGAAAGATTAGAATGTATTTTGTGCTCATAAAATGAAAGGAAATAGGAGAGACACAGCCATCAGATCTGAAGGGAAGAGAGAAGTTAGTGATATTTATTTCAGTGTTGACCTAAGCAGATTAATGATGGAGAGCTAGAAGAGGAAATAGCTACCTCAGAAGAAATCTGCATGGACATGTGATATTGAAGGACAGATTAGAGTCCTACCCCTTACTTCAAATGCCATAGTATTGTACAAGTCACTCAGCACTTAGATGCAACTCTACGACAAGGGGACGGGACCCCAAAGTTTCTGAGATTAAGTTTCTGCCATCTTGATGGGATGGGAAATAGACATTAGGTCAAGTTATTAATAATCATTATAAAGTATTGTTTGCGCATCTGAGGTGTAAACTGAGCAAAGTATTAACTACATTGGATATGGTTATTATTATTTAGATATTATAACCTTCACCTGAATTCATTCTTCATTCGATAAAGTATAATATTTTTAAATAAATACAAAGAAATTGCAGTAATAATTAAAAAATTTTTTAATTGTATTTTATTGATTATGCTATTTACAGTTGTCCTGATTCCCCCCCCACTTTGTGCCCCTCCCCCAGGACCCCCCACTTCCTCAGGCAATCCTCCACCATTGATCATGGCCATGAGTCATGCGTGTAAGTTCTTTGGTTACTCCATTTCCTACACTGTACTTTGCATCCTCATGGCTATTCTCTAACTACCTATTTGTACTTTTTAAACATTAGTACTTTTAAAATAGGTTATAATTTGCTATATAATAAAGTCTTCAAACTTAATCTAGAGATTTAATTCAGGTGGTTCGACAGTTTGGTAACAAGGACCCCAGAGTCAGAAAAATTCTAAGTGCAGACTTTATCCATTTCTCACACCTGGGAGTCAGGTATGCCCAATGGTGTGAAGCAGGAATTCCTCTTAACGAGATACATTTGCCTGCTGGTTCCCTGACCTTGGGCTAAACGAGCCCAGTAGAAAGATCATTTATATAACGGAAAACCATCTCTAAAAGCAGGCAGCTTTGAAGCTGCCTTTAGATCAAAGGAGAGAAGCTGCTTACAGGTCCAAATGCTTTCATGTCAGTCCCCGCCTCCTTGAGGTTGGAGAGTGCGAGCGCGCCTCAGAAAGTGCATCCCGGCATCTCCACTGGTTCACTTGCCCGTAAGTTTTTCGGCTAACCTTGGGAGACAAATAATTCAAATGATGGCATGTGAGATTTTATTTCTGTCCTCCAAAAAATAAAAAACAGGGTTTATTTGCTGCCACAATTTCTGAATGACAGAAAAAAATCATCTCTTTCTGATTTTATTGCATTGGGCTAAAAGCTTCAGAAGAACTGTGTGCTGATCTGTTCACTTGTCTGTATGAATTATCACTCTGTGAATTTTGGAGAGCTGTTTCCACCCTACTTATCTTTATAAATCCTTAGAGCTGTCTTGCTTGGAAATATTTTATTCGGTTGCTTTTTCCATTTTGCGGTTCTGAACGCTTCCTATGTGCTGAGTTGTGCCTTGTGCTGACTTTATGGGCATGGCAGACACAGTCTTCCTCAAAGAGCTCAGAGGCCTTGGGGAAACTAACGGTACACAGATCATTGTAATTCCATGATATAAGTATTGTGAGAAAGACTCGCAGTCAGCACACATTGCCGATGGCATGACTAAATGGGAAAATCTCAGACCATCACCAATGGTGAGGACGCATAGTGACTGGCAGGCCATGGGAAAGAGCCATGCTCAGCTGTAGCTCTGATTTTGCATGAGAGTTACCCTTCTCGATAAAAGCTGGAAGTTTTCTCACCTCTCCCATCCCCATAGAGCTGGTAAAAGTGAACACAGTGTTCCCAGGGGCAGAATTCAGGACTCAGGGGCCTCAGCTTGGGAGAAGACAGCCAGGGACCCAGACAGTGCCAGGGAAGCGGAGTGAGAGAAATCATTACCAGAAGCCGGGGCAGTGTCTGAGAATTTAACACAGTAGGAGGAACCCCTGGGAAATTTCTTGTGCTTTGTTTTTCGCTGCTGTGGCCTCATCAGCAAGAATTGAAAGGCATGTAGATTACCCCTTTAAAAGGTTAATGAAGGATTTTTGACAGCATGGATGGACCTGTAGATTATTATGCTAAGTAGAATAAGCCTGACGGAGAAAGACAAATACCATATGATCTCAGTTATTTGTGGAATCTTATGAACAAAATAAACTAATGAACAAAACAGAAACAGACATGGATACATGGAACAGACTGACAGCTGTCAGAGGGGAGAGGGGTTGAGTTGCTGGATGAAAGAAGGTAGAGGGACTAACCAAAAACACATATACATAACACATAGACACAGACAACAGTATGGTGATAGCCAGAGGGAAAGGGTTTTGGGGGATAGGCGGAGGGGGGCAAAGTGGGGGGAAATGGGGACTGAAAGAGAATTTGCTTGGGGCGATGGGTGCACGATGCAGTGATGCAGTGTGCAGATGATGTTTTGTTGAGTTGTACACTTGAGACCTATGTGGTTTTGCAAACCAATGTCACCCCCATAAATTCAACTAAAAAAGAAGGCTCTGGGCTCTCCTTATTTCCAGAAAGGAAAAAAGAAAGCGTTTATGTAATTTTAGATCTTGCTGGCAATATCAGGATATTTCTGAGGGTAATCGGAGCTGTTGTGGGAAAACTAAAGGCCAGCACAGATGAGTGGTACCATGAGGCCTTAAGTAGTAACATTAGGTAGTCATAGATTGAGAGGCAGAGCTCAGCATCCCCAACTGGAAGTGCCATGGATCTCTTTTCAGGCTTAACATAGGCCCAAAAGGAAAGGAAGGAAGGGGAGAGAGTCCCTGTGTGACTGGTACTGGACTTAACCGTGAATCTTGACAGTAGTGCTCTGAGATGGCTATAAATTAGTTGCTCAACCTTGGCCTTATTGAAATCTTGGATTGGATAATTTTATTTGTGTGTGTGGGGGGGTGGGGGGTGGAGGGAGGCTGTTCTGTGCATTGTAGGACATTTAGCAGCATCTCTGACCTTGATCCACTGGATGTCAGTTCCACCCCATCCCGCCAGAGTGATAATGAAAATTGTCTCCAGATATGCCAAATGTCTCTTGGGGTCCTCCAGTTGAGACCCACTGTTCTAAATAAATATGGCAAAGTGGGAAAAAGAAAAAAAGACATTATTTAAACCTGAACCTTATAAAACAGGTCTCCTGATAGCTTTATAATTGTCACCCATTACATCCGGGTCACAGTAACATCTGCAGGCATTTGGTAGACTCATTGGCACAAGAAGACTTCATCAGCAGTGATAGAAGGAAGCATTAAGGGCTCCCAAACCAACAGAGACCTCCTGGAGCAGGCGGGGTTGCATTTGGGGAACAGGGCAGAAGCCTTCGGTCACATGTGGTGAAGGCTTTTGACTGGGTCTCTAATGAGGAACAGCAGGACATTTATATCAACTCCCAAATGAATATTCTGTATAATTTCTATGTATAAGTTACCCATAAACCATGTGCATAGAGTTTTCATCCCAGGACACTCACATGGTCAAGTTTCCCTTATAGACTCCTTGATTAAAGAGTACTTTAGCTAGTTTTGAATCCTGGGTGAGCCCTGATTAAGTATTTTAGAGTCAGGTATCTGGTGCTCAGGCTTCCTGGAGCAAAACCAGTTGAGCTGTGAGCAGCTGTTTAGAGAGTGTTGCTTCTAAATATTTTGCTTTTCTCTGTCTGGGTCAAGAAGGAAGGAAAAGGGGGCAACACATCCCAGCTCTAGTCCGGACACTGCTCAGTCCTCCTTTTTGTGACTTATTTCCCCTTTGCGAGCTGCCTTTGGTGTTGATTAGAGACTCTTGATGGGGCCCAACGGGGGTGAGAGGTACAGGGTTGCTGGGGCCTGACTGTCAGGTCATCCCTGGGCCGTGTCTTGGGCTGTGGCACCCAGTTCTTTCTTGATGTCCTTCCTGAGAGTCATTCTCCCAAGCCTGTGTCTCACCCAGGATACGTGGCTCTCCAGCTCCACTGTCATTTCTTCCCTCTGAATTATTGTCACAGAATTTGAAGATGGGATTTCAAACTCAAAAATTATTCAGTCCATTATTTTCTTCCCAGCACACATGCATAAACTGAGGATCAAAGAGGAGAAGCGATGCACTTAAGGGAGCCCAGCTTAAGGAGAGGACACAGGAAAGAGACTAAGGATGAAACATCAGGAACATGAACAGGTGAAGGATAAGAAGGCAAGACAAGCTGAGATGGAGAGTCAGACGTGTTCAAGGAAGAGCAAGCTTGAGAAATGATGGGAAGGCCTCAGGGGAGGGAGTCAGGAAGAAGGGAGTAGCTAGGATCCCAAGGCTGTGAGAGAGGAAGCATGCTTTGGGCAGGACCTGGGGACAATAATGTCTTGTGGAGGGTGGGGCAGGGAAGCCAGGCTTCAAGGGTAGAACAGGGGGCAGAAGGAAACTCAGGAGTTTGGTGATGAAGCAGATTTGTCGTGGAAAGCAGGAAGGATTCATTCTCCACTTACCTGTCAGTATGTTCCTGAATAACTGGAGCGTTTGGTGGGATTGGCAGCAATGTGAACAGCAGGACAAGCTGAATTCCCAGCTGGCGAGCAGGTATCCTTGACTGCACAGCCTCCTTGGGCACTGTAGGCTTTCTGTGGGGTAGAGGAGCACACTGGGCAAGGAGAGGGCCAATGCAGAAAAAGGCAGTGTTAGTCATGCTGGGTCGCTTCTTGGTGGAGCGCCCTGGGCTATCAGATCTGTTAGGGAAATAATGTGCTTTTGCGATACAATTTAAAATGTTCTTTTTTTCCTCAGATTTCTGCAGCTCGTATTTGAGTAGCTGATGAAATAGACTACCTGCTATTTACATGTTGCAGGGTTATTTTTCTGCCTGGGGGTGATTTTATTCTCAGGGGGAAAGGATGCTATTTCTGTAAATCTCAAACATTACATGCATCAGAGAACTGAAGGAAAAAGCTTTTATTCTCTTGAGACAAACACAAATAGCTCCAGTTTCTTCTACCTCTTGTTTAAAGGCACCTCATAAAGTGCTATCACAAGCAAGCTCCAAGGATGAATTGTGCAGTGCTGTAAAGTTTATTTGTGTACAAACACATTGCATTTCTACTCCACAGGTAGTTATACTATACTCTCTAAGAGCACTTTAAAAGACTCAATATCGATTTTATTCAGTGAAAAATATAAATACAGACCAATAAGAAACCCACATGTTATAAGGCAAATAAATGCTGAATACAAAAGACTGAAATCTAGCCATTTGGTAATGAAATGCTGATTTCCTACTTGGGTTGTTTTCCCTCTTGAGACCAGATGGTAGTTCTCAAAATTCAGGTTATAAAGGCATAGCACAACTTGCATTTTTTGTGTGTTAAATGGTAAACTTTCAACTGGCAGAGTGGCACCTCCCTCTGACTGCCTTCTCACGGGAGAGACTTCTCAAACATTCCACGTGACCTGGCGTAGTATCTTCCCCTGCACAAGGGAATTAGGTCGTCTAATTCCAACTCCACTCAAAATACCATTTATTAAAAGTCTCCCTCTCAAATGAACCTTGTTTTATTCCTTTATACTTTCTTCATAGTCTTCTTTTTGAAAGTCCTTCAGCTGGGAGTTAGGGTTCCATAAATATCCTCAAAGTGGGTGGGAGCGGGAATGAGCCTGAAGAGTGTGGTAGGCTGACCTGACCCACACTGACTGGGCACCTTGAAAACTAAGACACTTGCTATTTTGTGCATTCGGAACTGAGCCTCGTGTGGCTGCAGAAAATGTACTTTTAACTTCAGACACTGTCTTCTTCCTGCTGTATCTCCAGCCCCCAGCAGACTATGTGACAGATAATAAACTTTTACCAAATAGTTCTTGAAATGATAGACGGAGGATAATTCTGCGACCCCTACCGAACAATTTCTTATTTTCCAAGAAATAAGCATAGTCGGTTTCATCTAGGTGACGGTCTGTCAATTTGTTCACATTCCAAAGCACCACATTCTACTATTTGGAAAAAAAGGTGGGTGGGTGGGGGGAGCAATACACAGACATTCAAAGCTACTAGCCTCAGTGTAGATTAGACAGCAATATTTCTCTCTGTGTTTATGAAAGCAGGGCTGATCCAGCTGAAGTCTAGAATTCAGGGTGCCACAGTGAGTCACCTTACTTTTCCCAAGGATTACAGGAGTCTTACATCACCCTAGATTCAGGTATATACGTGGGGAAGTTACAGCTGGGCCAAGCAGCAGCCGTGACAGTGGAACAATTGCTACATGTATATGCAAATGGCCTGGGTTTTGACCCCATTTCGATTCCTCAATTCCTGCCTCTATCTCCTTTGCTGTATAGGAGAGAACTAAGGGAGAATCTAACGTTTAACAGTCGTAAAACCTCTTACAAGTTACAGGCCGTCCATGTTGGGAGGCCTGTTTTGCAAAGACAAAATCCAAGCCAGCTGCGTTGTGACGGATGTGAGGCTATGTGTAATCAGCAAAGAATTTACGGCCTGGAGTACCTACCATCGGCATGGTCGCTAAAGTGGGTAAAACCATAAAATCAATTCTTGCATGAGCCAATGATGTAGCATTCCTTTCATCATTTTCAAAGCAATGTAATGTATGGTATGAAGACCTCTCCTCGCGGGGATTGTTCAGTGTTCCTTGTTGCGGGAGAAAAACAAGAAGTCAACAAAAATAAAAGCATAATAACAAAGCATCATACGCCTGAGTTGTCAAATATGTATTCCAGTTATCTACTTCATTTGTCAGTGGACACTTGAAATAGGCTCCCAGATGATTAGCAGAATTCCATAGTATGAAGAAACTACTGGCCAGCATAGAATTTGTGAGTCAAATTTTGATTCAACAAGTAGCTCAACTGCGTTTTGAAGTAGCCATTGTGCTCTCAAGTTCACCAAGACAGACCCTCTAAGGCTGTATTTGTTACAGAACGAACTTGGGTATGCAGCTCCCTGAGGAGTCCGCTGCTTGTCTGGACCAGCAGCACCTCTGCGTTCGTTTGCAGATTCTTGAGGTTCCTTGCAAACTGTCAGTAAAGTTAAGGTCAGTGGTGGAACTGAGGCAACACAGCTGATTGCATTGCATCAGGGCCCCTTGGGCTATGAAAAGCCTTTGTGATTGGACAAGTTTCCAATGGTAATGAATGTAGCTGTTGAATAGTCTGTTTAGTTTATTCACCCCATAGTCTAACACACTGCCTAGTTCATAGTTGCTGCATGTATTTGTGACATATATTTGTGGAGTAAATGAATTCAGAGCTAAGCAGATCGGCGGTCAGGAACATGCAGAAAAGAAGGAGAAAATCATCCTCTGCCAAAATAAGTTTGTTTGTTGAATATTAAAGTGTAGTAAGTTTTACTCTGGAGCACCTCACATTTTAGTATGTAATGTGAGAAGGATTTAACAAAGCAGTTCCCCAAGCTTTTTTTTTTTTAGTGTAGACCCTTTGTTCTCAAAGTACTGATTAGCATCTCTCTGCAGTACTTGAGCTAATGCATTTAAAATTAGTATGATATAATAAGCAAAAAATGTGCTTAAACTGAGTTTTGTTTGCTGCTTTTAGAGGGAGTGTGTGCATGTATGTGTGTGCTGGACTTCAGTGACAATAGAGCACAAAATTGTATAAATATCTAAATGTGTCTATAACATCTATAATCTATTCTGCTAATGCTTAGAGTAATACATTATTCTGTAAGCTCTGAAGTAACATAAATTCTCATAGTAATCCATCAGAACAGTTGCAAAACCAGATTACAATACTGAAGATCCTTTAAGCACATGAGGGGATGGTTCTGGTGTGCATCTACATCTGGGACACTAGGGGAGCTTGTTTAATTGTTAAATAAAGGTAACTGAGCCCCATCTGCCCCACCGCCATGGAGACAGACACAGGGAGGCCTAGAAATTGGCATTTAAAAATTGTCGTAGGTGATTCTAAAGCAATGAGGTCAGTGGACAACAGTCTGAGTATTACTCATATAAACAACATCACAATATGTCATTTAACTGGTCAAATGTATCCAATTTTCCTTATCCAGGGTTTCCCTCTTTTGTCAGTTCATACCTTTTAAGCACAGCTTCAGAAGAGATTGTAGCACCCCTACACTATGATATAGAAATTTATGTCCTTACAGGGCATTGGCATAGAAAGGAGAAGGAAAGTCTAACCCATTTTTACTACTTACACTAATTTGTAAGATCTTGTTTCAGCAAGTATTGATCTTATAGATTGAGTTGGAAGTTACAGGAAAGGCGAGGAAGGGAGGGATGCCAGCGAAGCAAGGGAGATCAGGTAAATCCCTGTTGAGATCACACTCCCTCACATCTGTCAGGTTGACAAGTGGGCAGAGTGGCTGGTAGGAAGGGGCTGTGTGGTGACTAGTGTCATATAGGCCGTGGAGTCAGGACATTTCAGTTCTCTTCCTTAGTAGCTGTGGGTCCTCAGCAAGGCACTTCACTTCTTTATGCCTCTGTTTTTTCTTTGTATTTGTAAAATGAGGGTCACATTAACATGTATCCCATAGGGTTAGTTTTGAGGTTGAAATGAGATGGTTTCTGTAAAGGGCATAGTCCCATACCTAGCATCTAGTAAGCTGTTGATATTAGCAAGTATTTTCTTGAGTGGCAGTGGCATCCAGCTCCTTTGTCATAGTCTTTTCCATCTTCATGGAATGCAGTGATACTGTCATTAAAAATGAAACAAAAGTGTATAATCTTACACTGAGTACAGTTTTGGAGCTCAACAAATTTGGGATTAAATATTACCTTCATGTTTCACATTGACAAGTTTTATGAACGTAGACAAGTTATTTAAGCCATATGAACCTGTTTCTTCACCTGTAAACAGGGATGGGATACCTAAGGGTAAATGATGGCTATCATCATTGCCATTAACTTTGAGTTGCTCAAGCACTTGGAAATTCAATGGGATTGACTGTGTTCCTGCATCTTCCTAAACCTCATTTGATTACATTGAGTTCATTGGGAGGATTCCCTGACTTCCCCACAGAAGTGAAAGAATGCCAAGAGCTCAGGGCCAGCTGGAGTTCCAGGAACTACCCAAGTCAGGCAGTGAGTGAGAGCAGCAGGCAACTATGAGGTGTGGAATGGAGAGCAGCCAGATTCTAAGTCCTAGGCAAGGATGAGCTCAGGTAAGAGAGAAGCTCCAAAGTATCAAAACCAAGGTAGGAGTGAAGGGAGAAGGCAGTGAATTAAAAAGCAAAGGTTTGGAAATGGAACGGGCAAGGCAAACTGAGTGTGTCTGAGAGGCAATGTCTGGAAATACTTTTCAGGCAGCTCTCCTGAATGGAAGGAGCCTTTCAGAAGACTGCTGGGTGGAGCCCTTGGTTGGTAAAGAAACTGTTAAGGGAGCCATGTTGGTTTGGACAATGACAAATGGTATAAAAGTTGCCATTATTTTTACTTTCCATATTATACTGTGAGCTCCTGGAGATCAGGGTCTGTATCTAATCCAATTTTCTAGAAGTTAGAGAGTAAATGTTTAATTTGAGTTGGTTCAAAGAGATCAAAGGATCAGCCTTGTGCATCCCATTTGCTTCAGTTTCTAGGTCACTTTTCAAATATCTAGGGCTCCTTAAGCTTGATTTTAGATTTTGCTGAGAAAGTTTTTGTATTTTAATCAGTCCAATATTCTTTATAATAACAGCTCAAATTTATTTTATATATCAAGAATTGGATCAGAATATATTTCCTGATTAGTGTGTATACTATACAGCAAGGGAAATCTAGTAGCATATTGGAAGCTTCTGTATTTTCCGTATCTTTTTCCTTTGAAAAAAGATAACAAAGATCTATACAAATAAAAAAAGGAAAAAGTAATTTTTACCTTTCCAGGTAAATTCTGTACTATCTGTTTGATATGAACTTGAGAAAGTTAAAACTTAGCCCAAATAAGAAAGTAGTGTTCATAGCAGTGTTCTTTACAACAGCCAAGTACTGGAAACAGCCTAAGTGCCCATTAGTAAATGAGTGGATCAAAAAACGATGGTACATTTACATGATGGAATGCTACCCAGCAGAGAGAAAGAAGGAACTGCTACCCTTCACGACAGCATGGATGGAACTGGAGAGCATTATGCTGGGTGAAATAAGCCAGGTGGTGAAAGACAAATACCATATGATCTCACCTATAAGTGGAACCTAATCAACAAGTCAAGCAAGTGAGCAAAATAGAACCAGGGACTTGGAAATAACAAACTGGCAGTGACCAGAGAGGAGGGGAGAGGGGGATAATAGGGGGGTAGACAGGGGTAGGGTCAAATCAAGGAGCAGATATAAAGGACCCATGGACAAAGATAACATGAGGGGGGGCAGCAAGGATTGAATGTGGGAGGTGGGGGTGTGTAGGGCAGGGGAGAGTAATGGGGGAAAAATAGGTATGACTGTATTTGAACAACAATAAAATTTTTTTTTGAAAGGTGAAGTTTTGGATTTCAACGACCATGTGTGAAGATTTCTTGTAGGTCAGACTGATGTGCCATATAGAGACATGTATTTGTGATATTATGGATGGAAAATGAGAAAATTATGTTACTTCAAAGGGAAGGAAATTGGGAGACATTTTGTACAAACCTCATCATTGTCTCTTAATTTTCAGAGAAAGTAATCACAGGATAATTTAGGAATATTTACATAAAATTTTGAAGAACTGTATTGTATTACAGTATCCTTTTCCAACATCAACACATGTCAAACCCTGCAATTTCCTTAATCAGAGAAGATTTCTTTTTTTAATACTCTTAGTTGGGAGCAGCACTTGGATGCAGAGGCTTAACTCTTGGTAAGCCGGACACTCAAGGACAGAGCCTCTGCTGAGAAGCTGTCTGCTCCTCATTCTAGATTGGATCTGTGTGCTTTTTGTTTCGAAGGCAGGAAGCGCGGGGACCCCTGGCACTGGCACTGAGGGCTGACAGTGTATGCGGTTTTCTGGTGTGTCTTCAGAACGGACAGGCCTCTCACTGGTGGTAGTTACCAGAATAGAGATGGGTAAAGTCTCTGAATATTAAATTCTGATTGAGGAGGAATCTCTTACTTTGACCCCTTTGGCCTGTTTTTTAGCTCTTCTCTATTTTAGAGGAACATCACAATTACCCTCAGACTCACAAATAGCAGAACCCGTCGTGTGCTGGATTCTGCAGTTGTGTGCCCTCTGCCACCTCAGCTTTAATTCTCATTTCCTTTGCTGTTGACTGTAATAATACGTTTTAAAAGATGAGTTATCACTCAGTATACATTTACTCTCTTCCCGACGTGGTGTTAAGTAGCACATGCCTATTTTTTCACTGTTAGAATCACCTCTACCACAATCGTTCTAAATGTACGTAATTACTAACTACATTGCAGTGACAAAGACACTCAGTCCTTGTTTCCGATTGGGGAGTTTTATGGTTTTCCAATGTCTTTTTTCTTCTTGTCATTGCTGCATATTAGTGGTGATTGCTGAAGACCCCACCTGATGCTGCTGCTGTTGGTTCTAAAAATCTTCAGAGGTGCTTGTGACCTAAAGTTTTCCTTCTACTGTTTTTTTCAAGAATCAGGATATCTCTCTAGAAAATGTTCAGCTTTGACATCTACTGTTATTCATCCTTTTAATATTATTGGTAAAACTATTTATTTTCTTAAATTTATTCGAGTGACATTGATTAATAGGATCATGTAGGTTTCTATGACACATGATCTGTGTATTGCATTGTGTGTCCACTACCCAGAGCCAAATCTTCTTCTGTGGCCATATATTTGGCCCTTTCTACCCTTTACTGTTCACCTCCCTTCCCTTGGTAAACACCATACTGTTGTCCATGTCTGTGAGCTTCACTTTTATATCCCACATGTGAGTGAAATCATATGGTTCTTAGCTTTTTCTGACTGACTGATTTTGCTTAGCATAATATTCTCAAGGCCCATCCACGTTGTTGTAAATGGCAGTGATTCATCTCTTCTTATGGCTGAGTAGTATTCCACAGTATGTATGTACCACGTCTTCTTTATCTAATCTTCTTGTTTAAAGTTATAGTTGAAGGAAAATAACATCATCATTTTCATAATGCCTACACTTCTTTACCCCTACAAACATATTCATGTCTTTATATAAATGTCTACTTTTCACCTTAGTTATTAGATAAGAATATTCATAGTTCCGGGCAAACCTAACACTCTTTGAATTTTCATGAACATGATTGAATTTAAAGTTTGACTTGAATTTTGAGCCAGGGAGTTACACTTTGTGCAAGTGTTCCCACTGTCGTCAGAGCCATGGCTGAGTTACAGGGCTCTTGACATTCAACTCCTGTGCTTCTACCATTTCAGAAGTCTTAGCATTTAATATTTACAAAGTGATTAAAGGCACAAAATACCATATAATGACCAAGACTAGCAGGAGACTTGTCTGTGAATGCAGGAGGGGAGAGCTGTACCTCTGCAAGAACTCTGATTCACAGGCAGTGGACGTTGCACCAGGTGCAGTAGTGCATGTGAGGGCAGAGGGAGTGAGTGATCGTCCACCTCGGTAAAGTCATCTTCAAACAGTGAGATGCAGAAATCATGACTACCTTGAGATTTCAGCTGCCTTTGGGATGCACTTCGACTATTAACACAAATGCGCCTGTTTTCATTCATTTCAAGGGAGTCTGCAGCAGCACTTGTGTCTAACATAATGGAAAGCTGAGCTGCAGATATCGGAGGTGATCGGGCTCAGGATGGGAAGCTCTTTTCATCTAATCAACTTCAATGATCTTTCCCCCAATTTTAAACAGACTTTTCTGATCCCATCTCTCCGAGGGTGGATGGACATTTCTGGTTCCATTTCAGCAGGCAGTGCTCAAGGTCCTCGTAAAGGAATATAGATATGTATCCCAAAATATGTGGTATATATGTACAGCATTGAAAAGTGTCTGGGATTATATTCAAGTAGGTTTTAAAAGTGGTAGTATATACTTGTATACATATAAAACCACACTTACATTATCTTTGTGTAATTGAACCATAAAATGCACACTTTTTTGGATGCTCCATAAAAGAGCTTCTGTATAATTAACTAGCACTTACTCTGGGAAGAATGTAACCCCTCTGAACTGTATAAATCTGTTAGCCTCACATAGTCCCAAATGTCCATTTCTACAACCTTCCAGCATCCTTCCAGGAAAGATGATAAGGACTGTGAACCAAGAGCAGTGAGTTTAAGGTGCCATTCTTTAAAGATCTGTCTAAAACTGGAAAAAAAGAGCATTGAAGTGGATTAGAAGAAACGACCTTGCGGACAAAACCCAGCAACCTCAGATTCTGAGCCCGGACCAGGACCCTGTGGTGGATGGGGCACTGCAGACGCTGTGCTGGGAGCCAGCGCCTGTGGCATCCCAAGGCCTGTGAGCATAGAGACCCAAATATGGAAAAACACCAAAGAACAGGAAGTGAGCTAGAAACTGCAGTTCTTAATGTCAAAAACTAAGCTTTTACAAATTGTTTGAAGATAACATGATAAATCAGTTTTCTCCTGATAATGAAATCAAATAGCTTTGGGGCAAATGTATGGGAACTTTTCATGTGTACATTTTGGAATTTTTTGAATTTGAAATCATGTGAATATATTATCTTCACATGATTACAATCAAAATAAAAAATGTTAAAGTCTTTCCAGAATCTCTTCTGCCAATTATTTTATAGTCCTCTGCAAAATAATAATGATAGTTAATAATAACAATGTGTGATGTGATATGGGGCGAGGCCTCCAAAACCGAGAGTGTCACAGTCAAAACAAAAGTTTTAAAACAGTTCTGCTGTTGTCTCTACTGAATTTTTGAGGGAAGCCCCAAAACAAATTTAATTCAAGAGATAAAGGTTGAATGACTCAATAAAAAGAAGGAAAATTCTCTCCTTAAGTAACATTGGGTGTAGATGTTTTTGTAACTGAGTTTTAGTCAACCTTTTAAATGGGTAATTCCCATGCTAATCTGTTCCTGTTCATGAAGGAAGGTATTCTTCATTCCATTTATTGTTAATATTATTAATCCTCACCTGGGGTAAGGTTATTGATTTTGAGGGAGAGAGAGAGTGAAAGCGAGAGCAAGAGAGATCGAGAGTGAAAGAGAGAGAGAGAGAGAGAGAGAGAAACATCAATCTGAGAGAGGCGCACCCCAATTGGGGATCAAACCCGCAACCTAGGTATGTTCCCTGACTGGAGATTGAACTGGCAACATTTTTAAAAAAATATTTTATTTATTTTTAGAGAGAGGGGAAGGGAGGGAGAAAGATAGAGAGAAAAACAGCAATGTGTGGTTGCCTCTCACACGCCCCCTACTGGGGACCTGGCCTGCAACCCAGGCATGTGCCCTAGACTGGGAATCAAACCAGAGATCCTTTGGTTCACAGGCCAGCACTCAATCCACTGAGCCACACCAACCAGGGCACAAACTGGCAATATTTTGGTGTGTGGGATGACACTCCAACCAACTGACCTACCAGCCAGAGACCTATTCTATTCTATTCTACTCTATTCTATTCTATTCTATTCTATTTTATTCTATTCTATTCTATCCTATTGTATTTTATTCTATTCTTTTTATTTTATTTTATTATTTTTTACTTTTTAATTATATTTTATTGATTATGCTATTACAGTTGTGCCAATTTTTCCCCCTTTGCTCCCCTCCACCTAGCACCCCCTGTCCTTCAGGCAATCCCCACACCATTGTTCATGTCCATGGGTCATGTATATATGTTCTTTGGCTATTCCATTTTCTATACTGTACTTCACATCCCCATGGCTATTCTGTAACTACCTATTGGTACTTCTTATTCCCCTCACCTCTTTACTCATTCCCACATACTCCCCTCCTATCTGGCAACCAGGAAAATGCTCCCCATATCCATGATTCTGTCTCTGTTCTTGTTTGCTTAGTTTGTTTTTTAGATTCAAATGCTGATAGATATGTATTTACTGCCATTTTATTGTTCATAATTTTGATCTTTTCTTAAATAAGTCCCTTTAACACTTCATATAATAATGGTTTGGTGATGATGAACTCCTATAGTTTTTTTTTTTTATGTCTGGGAAGCTCTTTATCTACCCTTTGATTATAAATGATAGCTTTGCTGGTTAGAGCAATCTTGGCCATAGATCCCCACTTTTCATGATGTTGAATATTTTGAATTCCTTCTAGCCTGAAAAGTTTCTTTTGAGAAATCAGCTAACAGTCTTATGAGAACTCCCTGTAGGTAACTGCTTTTCTCTTGCTGCTTTTAAGATTCTCTCTTTATCTCTCGCCTTTGGTATTTTAATTCTGACGTGTCTTGAAGTGGGCCTCTTTGCATCCACCTTGTTTGAGACTCTCTGTGCTTCCTCAACTGGCATG
>VMDR010007744.1:0-39262 GCA_007922815.1 Macrotus californicus
TCTTATTCCCTATACCTTTTCTCCCTCTCTCCCCACCCACTCCCCTGATGATAACCCTCCTTGTGATCTCCATTTCTGTGATTCTGTTCCTGTTCTAGTTGTTTGCTTAGTTTGCTTTTGTTTTTGTTTTAGGTTCGGTTGTTAATAACTGTGAGTTTGTTGTCATTTTACTGTTCCTATTTTTGATCTTCTTTTTCTTAGATAACTCCCTTTAACATTTCATATAATAAGGGCGTGGTGATGACAAACTCCTTGAATGTGACCTTATCTGGGAAGCACTTTATCAGCCCTTCCATTCTAAATGATAGTTTGGCTGGATACAGTAATCTTGGATGTAGGTCCTTGCCTTTCATGATTTGGAATACTTCTTTCCAGCTCCTTCTTGCTTGCAAGGTTTCTTTTGAGAAATCAGCTGATAGTCTGATGGGCACTCCTTTGTAGGTTACTGTCTCCTTTTCTCTTGCTGTTTTTAAGATTCTCTCATTATCTTTAACCTTGGGTAATGTAATTATGATGTGACTTGGTGTGTTCCTCCTTGGGTCCAACTTCTTTGGGATTCTCTGAGCTTCCTGAACTCCCTAGAAGTCTATTTCCTTTGCCAGATTGGGGAAGTTCTCCTTCATTATTTGTTCAAATAAGTTTTTAATTTCTTGCTCTTCCTCTCCTCATTTTTTTGAATCTTGTTTCTTCATTGTGTTCTGGTTGAATGTTTCTTTCTTCCTTCTGGTCCCCACTATTGATTTGAGTCCCAGTTTCCTTCCCGTCACTGTTGGTTCCCTGTACATTTTCCTTTATTTCACTTAGCATAGCCTTCATTTGTTCATCTAATTTGCGACCAAATTCAACCAATTCTGTGAGCATCCTGATTAGCAGTGTTTTGAACTGTGCATCTGATAGGTTGGCTATCTCTTTGTCACTTAGTTGTATTTTTTTCTGGAGCTTTCATCTGTTCTTTCACTTGGGCCCTTTTTGTTGTCTTGGTGTGCCTGTTACGTAGTAAGGGGCGGAGCCTTAGGTATTCACCAGGGCGGGGCAACCACGTCGTTGCGTTGTGACCCTGTTTGTAGGGGAGGGGTCCGAGAGGGAACAATGCTGCTTGCTCCACTCTCTGCCGGTTTTCAGTCACTTCCCCCACTGCCCATAATCAAATTGGGCCCTTCTGGTGCTGATTCCTGGTGGGTGGGCTTGTGTATGCTCTAGGACCCTGTGGGTCTCTCCAACGAACTTTCCTGTGAGGCTGGAAGTTTCTTCCATGGCCGCCTCAACCCCCACAGGTGTTTTCAGTCAGAGGTTTGAGGCTTTATTTTCCTGAGGTGGAACCCTGGGTTGTGAGGTCTGTCTTGCTCCCGACTTGTTCCACTCGGTTTATCCGCACGTGGGTGTGGGACCACCTGGTCCGCCAGCTGCGCCTGGCCCGCCCCGGTCCGCTAGCCACTGCCTTGCCTGCCCTGTCCTCCAGCCGCTGCCTTGTCGAGAGTCCTCTCCGCCCGGCTGCCAGTCTGGGTGAGTGTTTTTTAACTCCTTGGTTGTCGGACTTCCATACAGTTCGATTTTCTGTCAGTTCTGGTTGTTTTTTGTTTTTCAATTTGTTGTCCTTCTTTTGGTTGTGCGAGGAGGCGCAGTGTGTCTACCTACGCCTCCATCTTGGCCGGAAGTTGTCTTCCTAAATTTTGTATTTCAGCCCTTCTGTTGAGTTTTGTGTTGCTCCTAACACAAAACAATTCTAAAAATCTTTTTGTTCTTTTTGTCTAACGGATGCTATTTGTTAGTTATATCTCTAATATTAGCAATAGTGTTTACACTTCTTATTTCTCAGAGTTTGCTTCCCCCAAAGTGCTTTTGTTTTCGATGTGACTATTTTGGTCTCTGTGCCTTGTATTAGATTCTGGTGAGTTAACTGGATAAAAGGTTTAATGAAACTCGGTGCACAAGAGCTGGCTTTGTTTACCTCGGTTTTCTAGAATGAGGGTGACCCGGCTGAGCTGTTTCCTTGGAGCTCCCTAATAGTAGCTTTTGTTTTGTTTGTTTTTGTTTTTTTTCTCTGGTTATGTTTCCAGAGAAGAATGTCTCAATTTCCTGGTTGGGAGATGTATGTGTGGCTGCCCAGGTTCAACTGCCAAGGGATGGTGGGAGGGGGTGGGGGGGCGGGGAGAAGGAAGGGCTTTAACATTTAAAATGTAAAATCTTATTTAATTTCTGTTTTCTCTGTGACTGGGCCCCAAACACAACGACTTACATTTATTTTTTCATTGAGTAAATTACCAGTATTCTGCCAGGTTTGGGAGAAGCCGTGGCCTACCTGTGCCAAGTGGTGAGGTAATGTGAGAATCTAATTGCTTCTTTTACATATATTTACAATGCAATGTTTAACTACAGTTGACATGCAAGATTATATCAGTTTCAGGTGTACAGCATAGTGGTTAGATACTTATACAACTTACGGAGTGATCACCCCCATGTCTAGTACCCTCATCTGACACCATATATAGTTGTTACATTACTAACTGCTTCTTCAACAAACTCCCAACCATTTGCACCCTTATCTTAAGTTCCCCTCCCAGAGATGTGTGGTGCCACCACTTCTCAAGTCTTAAGCGAGTCTGCTGTGCATTTCTGGTTGCTTATCAGCTTTTCCCACTGCTGACTAAGGCCTCAGCTTTCTTGAATTCTATTAAATGAATTACCTCTACCTGTTTGCTTTCCAGGGTCCCCCCCCAAAAAAAATTTGGTGGTGGGGATGGTGACTGAGGTAACAATGCTGAGCAGTTTTTAAAGATTCTAGAAAGGTCTAGTGCTGTCCAATCAAACTCTCTGCAATTATAGAAACATCACATGTCTTCACTGTCCAGTGTGATGATCACTAGCTCCATGCAGCTATTGAGCACTTGCAGTGTGGTTGATGAGACTAAGAAACCGAAAATTTTATTTAATTTAAATTCATTTAAGTTTAGAAGTCACCCGTGGCTAGTGGCTACAAAACTAGGCCGTGCGGATATGATAATATGATATAATAAGAAATATATATTTGATTTTCATCCTGTTTCTGGCACAGAGTTCCTAAAACCCTTGGAATTCCCTACATGAGGAAGACAGAAAGATGTATCTTGTTATGTGAATGAGGTGACTTTTGGACCGAGCCTTAAGGATGGGGCTGGTTGCCAGAAGAACCAGCCATGTGACTAGAGGGTTGACACTTTCATTTGCTGCCCTGCCCCCACATTCCTGACATCCTGGGAGTGGAGAGGGGCTGGAGGTTGAGTCAGTTGTGAATTGATTACGGTGATGCAATCAATCATTCCTGTGTAATGAAGCCTCTATAAAAACTCAACAAAAGAGAGGGTTCAGAGCGATTCCGGTTTGGTGAACACATGGAGATCTGGGGAGAGGGGTTCACTTGGCAAGGACATAGAAACTCCATCCCCTTCCCCCTTACCTTGCCCTGTGCATCTCTTCCATCAGACTGTTCCTGAGTTCTAACCTTTTATAATGAACCAGTAATTTAGTCAGTAAATGTTTCTCCAGTTCTGTGTGTTGCACTAACAAATGAATTGAACCCAAGGAGAGAGCTGTGAGAACTGATCTATAGCTGGTCAGAAACGCAGGTGACAAACTGGACTTGTGACTGGTGACTGAAGTAGGGGGGAGCAGTCTTGTAGGACTGAACCCTTTAACCTGTGGGATGTGATGCTATTTCCAGGTAGTGTCAGAATCGAGTTGACTTGTAAGACACCCAGCTGTTATCAAAGCATTGCTTGGTGGGAGACCTACCTCTGCCTCCCCCCCCACCCCCCCGCCTACTGGAATTGGGTACTGAGATCATTTTAGCCGGTAAACCAATATAACCCAAAGTGTTTCCATGGGTGGCATGTGAATAATTAGGTGGGTACACAGGAAAACATGTCTATTTTTATAGCTGTACCCCTCCCCCACACATGCTCACACAGACACACACACACAGGCACATAAAGCCCATGATTTCATGGATATTGTTGCCTAGTTGAGACCAAGTTTAAAAAGAGATTAAATTAAAGCCCTGGATGGGTAGCTCAGTTGGTCAGAGCATTGTCCTGATTCACCTAGGTCGTAGGTTCAATCCCCAGTTAGGGCACAAATAGGAATAAACCAATGAATGTATAAATAAGTGGAACAGCAAATTGATCTCTCTCTCTCTCTCAAATTAATAAATAAAAGATAAATAAATAAATAAAAATTATATTACATTTATTTTTTGCTAACTACATTTAATAAGTAATATATGGGCAGTATACACATATGGCAAATACAAAGATCATACAAATGACTGAAATGGGAAGCAATGAGCTACATAGATATTTATCATTGTGAACCACACACTACTGGTAACCCACAAAATATTGGTTTCATCATAAAAAGTAGCTCACTAACAAAATAAGTTTGGGAAATTTTCAAAGAGATTTTACTGTTGTTGCTGCTGTTTGTTTTAACTGCAGAACTTTTCGGAGTCATAAGTTAGAATAAATGTGAATTTCCAGGAGCGAAATCTAGAATGAAGCATTTCTCAAACATATCCAACCAAGGAATGACTCCTCTCCTATTTTTTTCTTGTTGCCTCTGTTGTCTTGAGGGGCGCTACTGTTTCTTGGAACCTAGTTTAAAAACAAAGGGGCATATTTCTTCTGTGTGGGGCAGAGGGTCAGTATTTTAGCTTCGGGGCAACTACCGAACTCTGCCAAAATAGTGTAGAGGCAGCCGTAGATCATGCAGAAACAAACAGGCCTGGCTGTGTTCCTGTATCACCTGATAAACATGGGCAGTGGGCTGGGTTTGGCCTATAGGTCGTCATTTGCCAGCCCTTGGTTTGGGATGTCTTCCAGGGTCTCCTGGATCTTTCCTAGGTCTTTCCTGTCCCAGATATTTCCCCATCTTAGGCAGTTCTTAGATCTTCTAGAGGCTTCTAAAGGCCTTCTGAATGCTTTGCCTGTTTTTCTTTGAACCATGTATACCTCCTTGGGTGATCTTTGGGTGGTACCTCAGTCCTAGAAAATGCTGAGGTAGAAACTTGTGGGTTTTTACTTGTAGCAAAGTCTCTGGCCCACAGAAACTCCCCACAGCAGGCCCTGTGCCTTCTGGTTTTAGAAAGTCCCCTCAAACAGAGAAAAACTCATTCTCATTCAAGAGACATGGGACAGAATCTAATTAGACAAGACTTTGGGTGGATAAGAAATACTGTGTGGCCCAGGCAGCCTGTTGTTTGGAGAATGGTAAAACCATGCCAAGTTTTACTAAAAAAGCCATTCTAGACACAGCTTGGAACAGAGCGTTGGAATTTCTGTGCCTCCTTGTCCTGTGCAGAGAGAGACCTGTCCCTTCGCCAACATTGCACCCTATAGAAACCTGTGCTGAACCTTGTGTGATGTGCAGGTTGGCTGGTTCTGGGGCAGCTTCAGGGCGATTGGAACCTGGAGAATGACCTATCTTTGAGGACTGATTCCTCATCAGAAGTACCTGCTAAGAAAGGTAGCCCCAGTCCTGGCCACTACCAACTGGAAAAGCAGGTAGAAAAGCGGAGAGGATGCAGCAGAGGGAGCAGCGCCCCAGGAGACACCTTGCCAGTGTCTGGCTTAGTCAACCACTGACCTGAATTTGACCTCATGGCAACTTGAAAGGGGGAGAGCGGAAAGAGGAGGGACTTTGGAGAAAGACTTGGTCCCATTCCTGCCCCTACCTGGAAAATGAGCCCTGGCAAGTGTGGCTCAGTTGCTTGGGCATCGTCCTGTAAAATGAAAGGTCGCGAGTTTGATTCTCGGTCAGGGCACTTGCCTGGGTTGCAGGTTCGGTCCTGGTCAGGGGGCGCGTATGTAAAGCAACCGAGCAATGTTTCTCTCTTGCATCAGTATTTGTCTCCCTCTTTCTCCCTCCCTTCCCCCCTCTCTAAAATTAATAAGCATGTCTTCAGGTGAGGGTAAATAAATAAAAAATGCCATGTAACTTTAAAAAAACCAAGAGCATGAGAATGATGGTCATAGTGACGGACACCTCTTGTGTACTCTGTGTCATGCAAGCGCTCTGGACGAAGACACTCCAGATGCCTACTCTCATGGAACTTCCATTTTAACTGGGGTGTGGAGAGCGACAGGCCATGCACAGTAATTTAGAGAGGGGCAAACTGTGACACACCCATGAGGGACAGTAACCGCCAGGGCTGGAAGTACCCACTTGAGCTGGAGCTGAAAGGAATGGGCTGTAAGTGACATTTAAGCTGAGAACCCTTTTATTTCCTGAGTCCTGACCGTGAGCCAGTCACCCAGCCTTAAATGCAGGACCTCATTTAAGGTAAGCACTAATGTTATCCCCATTTTATAAGAGAGAAAGCTATGGCACAGAGAGGGTAAAAGCTTACCCAAGGGCACACAGCTAGCAAAGGACCAAGTAGGGTTGTTAACTAGGACTTTCTGACACCAAATCCCTCGGTCCTTCCTACCTCACCAGCTGTGCTGAAGCTCAAATAAGAATAAATGTGACCTGGCCGGGTTACTCCATTGGAGCATTGTCCTGTACACAGAAGTTAGTGGGTTCGTTTCCTGGTCATGACACATACCTAGAGCCATGGTCAGGGTGCGTATGGGAGACAACTGATTGATATTTCTCTCTCATATTGATGTTTCTTTCTCTCTTTCTCTCAAGTTAATAAAAACATATCCTCCAGTGAGGATAAAAAAAAAAAAGAATATATGTCAAGTGCTCAGCCTGACATATACTGGGTTGGCCAAAAAGTTTGTTTTTTTCCATAAGCTGGCTCTAGTAGGGCTTAGTTGTGCTTAACTTCATTTGAAGTAATTTTGTTACATTGTAATGTGACAGCCATCATATCAGCATGCATTTAAAAAAAGTATTCAAATTGGTGAATTTTTGTGCAGCCATTTTAATATTGAAGATGGAAGAAAATAAGCATTTTCGGCATATTATGCTTTATTGTTTCAAGAAAGGTAAAAATGCAACTGAAATGCAAAAAAAATAAAGATTTGTGCAGTATATGGAGAAGATGCTGTGACTGACTGAACGTGTCAAAAGTGGTTTGTAAAGTTTCGCGCTGAAGATTTCTCGCTGGACGATGCTCCGCGATCAGGTAGACCAGTTAAAGTTGATAGTGATGAAATCGCGACATTAATTGAGAACAATCAATGTTATGCCACATGGGAGATAGCTGACATACTACAAATATCCAAGTCAATAAAGTTACTGGTGAAAATGAAACATGTCTTCTGTTTTATGGAAAAAAGGCATATGGACTTTTTGGCCAACCCAATGTAATGGCAGGCGATTATGAAATGTCAGCCCTGTCTTTAAGCCCACTCACTCTGATCCTTCAGGGTGACTTCCCTAGGGTCTTCAGGTGAAGCCACTAAAGAGTGGGTCCCCAAGCCTGGATCCTGGAGAGTCCTGTGGATTTCTACATTGAAATAAATCTGTATGAACCGTTATCCATTCTGCAGCACATGGGCAAGGGAAGCAGGGGTCAGATCAGGGCAGGAAGATATTAATCCCTACCTAGACTCCCAGGTGAGCTCAACAAAGTGTGACTATTCCAGGGACCCAAAGTGATGGACAGGTGAGGTCTCATAAGGCAGATATTTGCACCCCGCTCCATCCCTCACCTCCCTTTTCCATTCTGGCATGCTCCCTGAAATCCTGCTCTGCTTCTCCGGAGAACTGGGGCTTCAGAGATGAAAGCCAAGAAAATGCAACAAGCCATCAGCGGCGCTCACTCAATTGATTTTTACACAAAATTTGCCTTCATGCACGAAGGATGGAAAATGATCCTATAAATAATGGATAACAAAAACAAATGCAGGAGGAAATCAATAGTCACACACTTGGTACCACAGGGAGATGGGAGAGGAAGATATGGAGCCTGGTGCAGCTAAGCAGCACCCTGGGGAACCCCTTTCTAGCACTTGCTGCTGGGGAGGGAGAGCACATCTCACCCCAGCAGGCCCCCAGGAACCAGTGAGCTGAACCCCTGGGATGGGATGGGGGTGCTGTGTCTTACGGAGCCTCTGGCTTCAGTGGGTCTTAGGTCTGGGCTTTCCCAGTGTTTCAGAGTCAGTCTCAGGGCATGGGAACCGTCTGCTCCTCAAGGATCACCCTGGTTTCCAGCACAGATCAGGGTACAGGAGCCGTGCATGGCCTCAGGCGCTCCAGAAGTCTTAAAGAGATGCCGGAAGTCTTCCATGCTGTCTCTGAGATTCCTTCCTTTTTCTATTCACAGCAAGTTGCTCCCAGAGCTGGTCACTTGCTCTGAAACCACAAAAGCCCCCAGAGTGGTACAGGGGTAGGGCTTTGAATCCTGGTTCTACCATTTACTCAACCTGTGTGACTGACTCTTGATAAGCCATTTAACCTCTTTAAGCTTTATTTCCTCATCTGTAAAGTGGGGCAAATAAAATCTCTGATGCTAGTAGCAGGGATTAAATGACTCGGTGTGTATAAAGTGCCTGGTACATAGTAAATGCTCAGAGTAAGGTACAGGTAACGTCACTCCCAAATGACACCCGAAATCTGTGCCCTTCCTCCATGTTCACTTCGCCGAACTCGGGGCTTCACTGCCTCATGGTTGGACGGTGCAGTAGCCCCTCCTCCTGCCTCTGGTCTCTTTCCTCTTGCTCCTCATAGTCCGCACCTTCCAAAAAACCTGTCAATATGTTGTACCTTTTTTTAAAAGTTTTAATTGTGTTAAGTTTATTTGACCAGATGGTACATTCCCATGGTTGAAAATGGAAGAGGTGAAATGGTAGAGTGGAAAGTCCCCCTTCTACTTCTCTCCTCAGCCACCGAGCACCATTGTCAATTTCCTGTGTATCTTTCCAGAGATGTCTCGTTAATTATACGTGTATATTTACTTGTGTACATGTGCTTGTAAGTGCGTATAAACATGTATTTATGTATATGTATTTTCATGCGTTCTTTTTTTTCAAGATGGTAGCACACTATGCATACTGTACTGTTCTACACTTTAAAAAAAAATGCACTTAATATGTCTTGGAGCTTATTCCCTGTCGGTACGTAAGATGTGTGTGCTTTTAATTTTTTTTACAGCTGCCCATTGTGTTCTATTCTAGAGAGGCACCATAGTCCCTGTCGATGGAATTAAGCATCTCCCCAGTTTTTTGCTTTTATGAACAGTGCTGTAATGAGTGACCTCATGCACACGGAATTTTACACTATCTGTAAGCTAAATTGCTAGACGTCATCGTTGGGTCCAGGGGACGTGCATTTTTCCTTTTGATGGATACTGCCGTGTTGCTGCCCATAAAGAGTATGCCTTGAATGCGCCCAACAGCCATGTGAGGGAGAGCGCTTTTCTCCCCACTCTGGCCACCGCGCCCCGGATGTCTTCAGCCTGCCACACAAGTCCCTCTACCTATCTTCTGAGCCTCTACCCCACGTGCTCACACTCTGCATGGATTCTCCGCTCCAAACATTCAGTGGTGTCACGTTTCCTCACCCTGTCATACTCTTTCCTGCTGCAATGACTTCCGCATGCTGCTCCCTCTGCCTGGCCAAATTCCATTCACTCTGCCCTAACTGGTCTGGCTCAGTGGGTTGGCTGTCGTTCTACAGACCAAAAGGTCTGTGGTTTGATTCCCGGTCAGGGCCCAGGGCACATGCCTGGGTTGTGGGCCAGTCCCCAGTAGGGGGCACGCAAGAGGCAACCACACATCAATGTTTCTCTCCCTCTCTCTCTCCCTCCCTTCCTCTCTTTCTAAAAATAAATAAATACAATCTTTTAAAAAATTCCACTCATCCTTCAAGCCCTTACTCAGTTGCCACTTCTGCTGTGAGGCTTCCCTGTCTTCCCCAGGCTGAGCCAGCAATAGCTCCTTCCTCTGAGCTCCCCCAGCACTGAGTCCATGCCATTTTTATAGCACTTACCACACATGTCACACGTGTTTATGCAGCGACACTCCAGGTCTTACTCACCGGCACATCCTCAGTGAGAGCTTTAAGTGCTGAGTTAATATTTACTGGATGGATGTGAAAGGTTCTGTACTGAACTCTATTGGGGAAACAATAAGAAAAAAGGACAGGACCTCTGCTCTTGAGGAAGTTGCAGAGCTTATTAGAAATTTCTGGTCCTGGGTAAGCAGATATCTGTTCATCTTCATAATTTCCATAGCTCTCACAGAATTCTCATGGACCTGGCAATGAACTGTACAGAAAGGTGAGGGAATGTACGTGCACCCTGGAGGGAAAAGAGTACACGCACAAACCATGGCCATCTTAAATAAGTGTTTTCCTTCCTTCCTTCCTTCCTTCCTTCCTTCCTTCCTTCCTTCCTTCCTTCCTTCCTTCCTTCCTCCCTTCCTTCCTTCCTTCTTCTCTCTCTCTCTCCCTCTCCCCCCTTTCTATCTCTCTTTCTTCTCTCCTTTCCTTCTAAAACAGGCAAGGAAAAAGTGACTTTGCCAAAGTAAATAGGAAACTTCAAAATGTCAGGTGCATGACAAAAACACAGTGTCCTGCTTTCTGCCTCCAAGCGGACCTAGTTCACTGTAAGACCGAATCAGGTAGATGCTAAGAGGTGATGGAAGGATATGGTTCACAGTTCAGGAAACCACAGTACAATAAAGGACAAGTTATAGGCAGGCAAAAACACTGTCATGAGAAAGAAACAAATACAAAAAAGTTAAACATGACCGTGCCCGGAGCCATCACTTAACTGAACTAGAAGAGAATTTTGAGCTGCTCATTCTCTGACTACCTGATTTGAAACCCCAAACCTATCAGAGGAGCTTGATCCTTAATGTGGATTATTATTTTATAAATTATTAAGAAGAGCAATATCTCTCCACTTACTGAATGTCATAACAAAAGAGATAGGAGGGAAACCAAGACATTGTCTACCCAAAGAGCCCAGCATTTGGACAGTGTAAAGTCACTAAATAATTCAGCAGCTATTTGAAAGTATAGTGTTTTGTAATTTCGACAGAACCATCTTAGTCTGGCTCTCCGTAGCACAGAATTTTAAAAAGATGCTCGCCTCCGTGAAGGTCTATTTCTAGGAGGAATGGGAGTCGGCGGAAGCGCTGGGCAGGAGAAAGAGGGCTGTCTAATTAGAGAGCCTGGTGTTTACTCTGATTTTAAACTTTCATGAGACTGCTGAGGGTGAGGTCTAACCATTTTCTAGTAATAACTTTGATTTCTTTCTCTGCGCCTGCAGATTTGTGCTCTAACTACACGTGACTGTGCCCTGTGTGCCCCTGGAAAGGGAAGCCATTGTACATGAGGTGATTGTAACATGTTGACAGAAGAGACTGCAGCCAACAAATGGAGTCCCATGAACTGCCGTAGTGGGGGGATCACGTCCTGGCCTGGCTTGTTCAGAGTAGTCAGAAACACCATCTCAACAAGGCCTGGGGGAGGCTGCGTCCTGGGATGAGGCAGGGCTCAGGAGGGCTCATCCTAAAGGAAGCTATCATTCATAATTTTTTGTTGGTTTATATCTGAACTCACTATGGGGAGTATTTTATGCAGTTTACCATGGTATGTAAAATTAAAACAAAGCATTCTGAGTGTGAGTGGGAGGCCGAATAGCATTATAATGAGAGAGCACCTGGGTGGGTAACTAGACTCTACCACTTCCTGGCTGTATGGCCACCTTGGACAGGTGACTTCATTTCTATGCGCCTCTGTTGCCTGTAAAATATGTGGATAATAATTGTGCTTACCTCCTAGGGCTGTTGTATTACACCAGAAAATAATGTCAAGTCACAGAGCAATGCCTGGCACATGGGAAATGCTCAGATTGTGTCAGCTGCTATTATTTCTTTGCCCTTAGTTCCTCTGATCCCCAAGAATTAGGGGGAGGTGAGTAGCTAGTCACAGAGAACAGAGCCCTGGTATTTAATGTGGCTGTGGAGTGAGGGCCTCTGCAAGTACTTATTGGCAAGACAGACTCCTGTGGATGAGTTATGTAAGTGGCCTCCCAGAGGTCCCGGCATGGATGCAAACCAATTAAGTTAAGCACTTACCGCAATCAGAAGTGCAACTCATATGTTTGAAAGTGGGAAGAGAGTGTATGTGAACTTGGTTTTGCAGAACTTTGCTTTGTCAAGTCTATTAGAAATATAGCTCGTGAATTCTTCATTCTTGTTCTTCTAAACTCTGGAGCACTTTTTGTCTAATGAAATACAGAATTCTGGATCTATTTTTTTTTCCTAGCTGTACAACCTTGGACATTTGTTTGTATGCTCTATGCCTCAATTTCCTCATCTGTAAAAAACAAAGTTTCAGTGTAGGAAATAGAAATCACCCTAGGAATTTTGAAGCACAGAGGGATTTAATACTGGGAATTAAAAACATAAAAAAGTGTTGGAAGGGCTGAAGGCATGGGCTGTAGGTTAGGCATGTAGAAATGACTCCTAGAATATTATGAGACCTCTATCACTACTGAGTAATCAGCAGCTCTCCACTGGAACAACAAAGATTCAGAACATACCATCTTGGCTGCTATCCAGAGATCAGGAAAATATCGTTTGCCAGTGTAATTGTCTGGACACTGGACCCTTGAAACCAGATGCCATTACCACCACACCTGTCTCTGGAAGGTGGAGATGAGACATTAGTATCTCCTTATTTTTCTTGCCAGGTGAAAACAGCAAACATAGTAGCAAATCACCATTCATTTAATTTCTGTCATCTACATCTTACCTGAGTACATCTACTTTATGAATTTTAGCTTATATCTAGACTCCGAGCTGCAAGGGAGTGTGGAAGGGAGTTCATAGCTTTCTAACCCCTTGAAAACAGAAGGTATACTTCAAAGAGGATGAAAATGATGTTGAGTACCAACTGACCATATCCACTTAGAAAATGGTAGTAACTATGTTATAGAGTTATTATGGGGATGAAATAAGATAAATAGTATGAACAGCATCTAGCAAAAAGTAGGCAACGAAATCAATTATTTTTAACACTGCTACTATAGTGGAATTCAATTCTTCATCTTCCAAAAGCAAACAGAGGGAATCATTCTTTCTTCATATGCTAGGCTAATTTTCCTGCGAGGATGAGAGGAATTTCTTCCTGACTTAGGGTCCTCACTGGCCTCAATGGCTCCCTTTCTACCTGAGGTCATAGCACAGGTGTCTATAAAAAGCCCTCCTCGTCGAAGTGACAGTACTTTATGGACCTTTCTATGCCATTCTTTCTCTCTTGCATTCAAAACCCATCACCTCTCAAAACTCATCACCTGGACTCCACAGCTCCCATCCTGTTGTTTCAGGCCAAATTTCTGATTCTCTGCTTGCCCCTGCCATGGTGAGGCCTGCACAGAATGAATTGCTTGGCTTGATCTCAGTTTCATTTTGGGCCAGTACTGTCCCTACATCATACCCAAGCAGGCCTTGGAACCCATACTAAGCATGGAGCCTAAGACCCCACTTGCCATCACCAAAAGTATATAAATAATTAAGCAGAAGATGGAAGAAAGCACTGAGAATTCCAGTATAAAGTTCTCACAAAAGGTTGGTCTAAGGCAAACACATAGAGAAAATTTATCATCAGGGTCTTCCCAACCTTCCCAAAACCATTGTGTTATTGTCAAGTATTTTCTAATTACACATTGAACTTGGGAGTTGCCTTTTTACTTGGGATCATAATCAACATTCTCATCAAAACTTACTTGTTCCACATCTCATTTTTTCTCAGGGTCTTATCAAGTGGCTCAGGGATTCTCAAGCCTGCCCTGGCCTCAGGGCAGCTCAATTGAGTCAGAATCTCAGAGGGGATGGGTGAGGTCTGGGCAACAGTATTTTGTTTTAATTCTCCAGAAATAGTAATTAGAACGTGCAGCCAGAGTTGAGAACCACAAAGTTATCTAATCTGACGATCTAACCTAAATTGATAAGTCGAAGGCTGCAAATGTCTTAATGTGCTGCCCCAACTAGGGCAATTTTATTTCTCTTCCACGAGGGCTGTGTGCAGGCAATGCCATGACGCAGAAGGCAAGTTCCTGATGGCATCTCCAGGCTCTGTGGCAGGATCAAGTAATAGATAAATTTCTGGGGTCAGGACAATATTTTAATGTCCCTTTGGTCAGACCATTCATGCATGACTTTTCCACCTATGCATAGAACCAGTACTGGCAGTTAATATTTAATTTTTGGTAAATAATTTTATTCTATACAATGAAACAAATTTTACTCTATATTCTTCTGTGTAATCCTGGACATGATGCTTAACCCCTCTGAGTCTTCATTTCTACATTTGTCCCAGAGGGATAGTCGTAGGAGTGACCTCAGAGGATTGTACAATTACATGTGATTGATGACATACATAAAGCCTCTGGCACCTGAGAGGTGAGAAGGACATTTGATCTATTATCACCATTATTGAATTATCATCTACTCATTGGCATAGTGTTTAGAGCTGTTTGAAAACTAGGTGCCATCAGCAGGTGAGTAAACTGGAGCTCTCAGGTCTATGCGCAGTGGAAGGAATGAAAATGTGCCCTCTCCAGGAACCCGGGGAGCACTACTTAGCATGGAATAACCTTAGTGGAAATTTCCAATAAGCACGGCAAGTTTAGGGTTACCTGCCTGGTTTGTTTATCCAAGTTGAAGTTCCCCTGACAGTAAGCTACAGAGCCAATGGAGTAGGCGGCACATTCTGAGTTGTTTGCTCTACCACTTTTCATACGGACGAGGTCGCCAAAGTTTGTTCTGACTTATAGCAACAGGGATACAAGGAAGGAAGGGGTGATGGAAGCTCTAAGAGGTGCTCCGTGCCTTATGTCCACAGCGGCATAAATGACGATCTCGAAAATTCAGAAACAATTCACATGGAGCCACACAAAAAATGCCGAAGTGAACTATGGTGTATTTGCCCATCAATGCAATGAGCCTTAACGAATGTGTGCCCGACTCTGAGCTAGACCTCTGAAGAAGATAAATGCGGCCTAGGCCCAGCCCTCTAGACATCAGGGCCCCTGGGGAGGCTGACAAATAAAGAGTTAATTATTAAACAGTTATTGAAAGGAACGGTTTTAGGACTATTTGATAACATGAAAAGAAAGAAGGGGAGACATTAAGTTAAAAATACAAGATCTAAAGTAGCATGTAGAGTGTAATTCTCTTCATATTAAAATAGGCCTAAAAAAAAAAAAGACTGAAAGGAAATACAACATATAAAAATGGTGGCTAGTCACTTTGTTAGGGTGGTGGCATTATGGCTGGATTTCCTTCAGTTCTCTAGTTGCCAAATTTTCTCTTAATTTCTTCATGAAAAGTTTAAACATAAAATAGTTTAAAAAGACATCCTGAAATCAACAGGAGTGATCTCCTAGCTCTTTGCTACCTCCAGCTTCATATCTGTTTCCTGAGAGCAAAAGCAGACTCAGGTGCAGGCACTTTCTCTGGAAGGTGACCCAGGAAGGCTAACTGAAGGAAGGAAGAGAGTGAGACAGATGGAGGGAAGCTAATACACAAGCCTGCAATTGTGAGCTGCTTACCACTGGGCATTTGGAGCTCTGCCTCCCAGGGGACCCACTGAGGAACCATCAAATCTGTGTCTCAGCTGAACCCTTCCTCTGTAAGATGGGTGGCCGGGCATTTTTCCATTGACTCCTCTGCCCCATTGATGGAGGATGGTTCTTGGAAGCTTTAAGGCTCCTCAACTTGCAGGATGTGCAGTTGGAGAAAGGCTGGAGGCAGAATAGCAGAGATACCACAGCAGGTACCAGGTTCTGACTGTGAGCGCCCAGCTGTCCACTGCTGCACCAAAGTCAGGAGAATGGAAGACGTGGGCAGGACACACAAACCCCTGCAACAGCCGAATGCGTCTCACTTCAGGGCTGTCCCTTCACTTCCCTTTAATGTTTACCAATACCTCCGAAGCCTGGAAGGCAGAATTATCCCATTTGGGAACAGCACAGAGCTGGGAATTGAGAACAAATTCTATGAGTACCAAGTTATGAAAGGTCTCAAGAGGTTGGAATGAAGGAGCATATTTAAAGAGTGAGAAATGCAAATTAAAATGTATATCTAGTTCCAAATGCAATTGCTAGGGTAAAGGATCGGGAAACATGGCTTAATAAAAGAAAAGATCATGCAACAAAATACACGTGGATTGGAGTTAAGCCTAAACAAAACGTGAACCAACAGAAACTTCATTCCATCTCACTGAGTGGGGGGATAAGAGGCCCATCGTCCTCTGAACCAGACAGTAGGAATGCTGGGTGGGGTTATGGGCACCCCCCTGAAGTGGGGCATAAAGCAAATGGCATGTGGGTACAGGAGAACCACCAGCGTTGGGCCCTAGAGATGGGGAGGCAGAAATTATGTACTTTGGGGCTGAGGATGTTTAGCCCAGAAAGAAATCCTCACAGAGGCCGGAGGGGAGGGGAGGGGAGACATGATTGCTTCCTTCCAGTATCTCAAGGGCTCTTGAGGGAAAGCAGTGAGAATCTATGGGGCAGTATAGCGGAAAGCACGGGCTATCAAGTCGGACACCTGGGTGTGCTGGCATCCCATTCTGACATCCCGTTTCCTCGTAGTGTAGCTGTGGTCAGGTCATTTGTAAACTGAGGACACTAATGATACCTCCACCATGTGGTCATATGTGGCTTGAAGGAGAAGTATACATAAATTGCTTAGCACAGTACCCACGTATAAGCGCTCAAACAAGGAGGAGAGCTAGCAACTTACATAACGGACTTGGTTTCTGTGGCCACAGGTTGTTGAACCAAGACTACTAGAAACTTAGTAGTTTAACCTTAATCTATAGGAAGCCTCTGGCATCATCATAATCATCCAAAAGTTGGATAGGCTGCCTTCGGAATAGTGAGGTCCCTGACATCAGAAGTATATAGTCAGCCAGGTGGTCTTAAGAGTTTGGGGTTTTTTTAAAAGATTTTTTTGAGTTATATATATATATATATATACACACACACACATACACACACACACACACACACACACATATTTAAATTTTATTTATTTAGAGAGAGGGGAAGGAAGGGAGAAAGAGAGGGAGAGAAACATTGATGTGTGAGAGAAACATTTATCAGTTGCCTCTTGCATGCCCCACCTGGGCACCTGGCCCACAACCCAGACATGTGCCCTGACCGGGAATCAAACCAGTGATCCTTCAGTTTGCAGACCAGTGCTCAATCCACTGAGCCACACCAGCCAGGGCTCAAGAGGTTTTTAAGTCTTCTACACCTGGGGTCTTCATGGGCCTTGGCTGCCCCCTGTGCGGGGTCTGGAGTCACCAGTGGCCAGGGTTTCCATGGGAACTATGAAGGGCTCAGAATTCTCTCTGAACACTGAATCCCAGAGGAAAGAGACAAGCAGTGAAGCAGCCTCTCTGGCAATAGTCGGCATTAAAAAAAAAAGAAACCTGCCTAATTAAATATTAACCCCAGAGATGAAGCATTAACGGGTCTCTTATGTAAACTTTGTGCATCTCGTAGCCATCTGGGAAAGAGGCTTAGGTGGAACACCCCAAGCAAATTAAATCTATATACCCATCTCCTCCCTCCATGCCATCACTGACAAATGGCACAGAGGGCCGCCCTGCGGTCACCTCCCTTCTGTATCTCTTTTATTGAACAGAGCAGCCCTTCGACTGGTGCTTGGGGGAGGGTGGGGTGGGAGTGTCAGGAGGCAGGGCTGAGGGCCAAACTTGACATTGTCTTTGAACCTTTACTGCCTTTTCTTCTCACCTTCCACTTTCCCTTCCAACTCTGGAGTCCCAAAGTCCTGGACTCTTGGGAGGGGTTACATGTAAGAGGCAGAAGAAGTCGTGGGGTGGTTAAAGAGACAGAGATGGTGGGAGGGGAACCAGGAACATTTAGTGGGATAGCTGGGAATCAGGAGACATGGCTTTTTGCCTTAGATTTGTGATCTTGAACCAATCCATTGATCTCTCAGGGACCTTCTGGGGGTGGGGTGGGGAAATGAGGATTTCAACTACAGTTCATTGATTTCTTCAGCAAACTTTTTTGACTATCTCTTGTGTGCCTGGGATACAGGGAGGAAAAAGGCCCAGGTTGAGCCTTTGAAGAGCTCACAGTATAACTCAAGAGGGTCTCAATCTGTGGTTGGTGCATCCCTTAGAGGTCAAAGAATGGCCTGCAGGGCACCTACAAAACCCTTGCAATTGTACCCTAAATTTGTGAGCATGTGCATTTTTTTGAAGGAAGGGGTAAGTTGTCTGCTTCGATCGAGTTCTTACAAGGGTCCACGAGCCTCTAACAATCAGGATTCCCTGGCCCTCTTGCAATTCTTCCAAACCTCTGTCATCTGCGTGTCCTTTACGAACTTCACTGTGTCTACAAGGACCTGTGTATAATTTAATTTTTCTCTAAGATACAATCGCATGCAAAAGCATATCTGCTTTAACAACAGTATTCATAAAATTGTGAGTATGGGTTTGATGAGCCAGATTATCTATATATTGATGTCTCTATCTAGATATCTATATTCATACCTATATCTAGCAACTTTAAAATAAACGTTAATCCATTAAAATTAAAAAGTGTTCCTTAGTACACCATGCCAAATACTCTCTATCACCCCGGAACTGCACTTCTCACCAGCAGCATTCTTGGGGAAACACCAGTGTGGTGCTTCCCCGCAAACCTATCCAGCTCTAGGCTCCTTAGGAGTTTTCCAGCATCTTCCCTTTACCCCCCTCCTCGGTAGCCAGTCAAGGGGTAAGTGTTAATGTCCCTCCTTTCCACATGGTCTGCGTTTGTGACCAGACATTGTCTGAGGCTGCTGCCAAACCCCAGAGTTGTCCCCAGACTCCAGCTGGCAGCAGGGCACCCCGAGTTTTCACCTCGGGCATCCCCTCTCGGCTGCCAGGGCCCACCGCACTGGCCTTGCGGCCGCCTGGCTGACTTCCGCGTGAGTGACAGGGACTGGCGGAGGGCTGGCAGTGAGTGGAAGCAGCCCTGACACCCGAGCTGTGTGCGGCGCGCTAATTGCACTGATGTGGGGCCTGGGCCGAGAGGTCCGTCGCTCAGAGGAAGGATGCGATGCAGGCCGGGGGAGCGCGCGGCACTACAGAGGAAACGGGGGAGCGGCAGCACCTAGGCGCATCCATAATTTATAAAATGCCAGCAGCAACAAAGGCAAAGAGGGACCAGAACCAGGAGAACAGAATAGCATAAAGCTTTTTAATGGTCTTTTTCTATTAATGTCAGATGGGTGACCGTTTTTCAAGTGGGTGGAAGGGTTCCAAGGCCCCCACAGTTCAGTCACAAAAGCTAAATGCTACCACTTACCCCTCCTCTCTGAGCTTTATGGAAGAGCTTAGCTGTCCTATAAGCCAAGGGTAATATTTGAGGTTCAAGTGGGCTTCTGATCCTTCCAGAAAAGCAGCCTGCTCTTTTAAAGGAGTTTCTAGCAGGAGAATTGAAGCGGGCTCTGTTCTCTTGTCATATCTTTGTGGTAATATCACCAGCAATTCAGTATTTCTAACATTTGTGGAAGACCTTCCAGTGCAGATTTTTAATAGCAAAGGCTCTGGAGCTGGAACCTGCTTAATCTGTCTGTGCCTCAGTTTCTTCACTTGTAAAATGGAGATGATAGAATTATCCACCATTGAGAGTATTGGGACAACTTGGAAATCATGTCAGTAAACTTACCTCACAGAGTATGACGTTGTTAATAAGCACAAAGCTTTTAACACTTTCCAAGTGTTTCCAAATTCAGTCTTATTTTTCTTTTCCTGCTATTCACATTCTCCCAGAAGTAACTGCTATGCGACGTTTATGGCTACTTTACTCAGGCACATTAAAAAATTGTTTTTGCTACTTAAGCATCCTTAAACAACTCATGTTTTTGAGATTTGTCCATGTTGCTGCATGTAGTTCCAGTTCATTTATGACTCTGTTGTACAGAATCCAATAACTGATTTTTTCATCCTTCGATGGCTCCGCAAGATGTAAAATCATTAGGCCAGTCCAATTCCTCTGCTTTACTCACAGCTCTCACTGTCTGAATTTCCCCCTACATTTCCTTTTATGAACTTTCCACTTGGCTTTCTAGTAAGCAGCCCACATCATGCCCCCAGCAGTGTCTTTCTCACTGGATCAGCATGTCTTAGGCATAAAAAGTAGGGAAAAAAGGTCCTTGATCAATATTTTCTGACCACGCACTTTCCATAGGCAACTGTTCTCTAAGAGTTTCCCCTGGAATCCAGGAATTCCTTGGAATCAAGGATGTCTCTTAAGCCTAATAAGGTGTCTTCCTTATAAGCAGCCCGAGTCACTGAATACCAAAGCTGGAAAAGTAATCTTACTAAGCTGAGAAAAGGCAAATAAATGCTCTCAGTTGTATGGAATACTAGCTAATCACAAAATGGCTGTACCATTGTTTTAAGATCAAAGGAAATTGAAGGGCTCCATCCACTGAGCTAAAAAAAGACAAAACTAACCAAACTAACAACAACAACAACAAAGAATTATCCAGGGTGGCAAAAGGAATTGATGCTAAAGCACGAACTTCAGATTATTGGTGGTTTTTTATTTTTTAGAATTCCATCATATGGTCATGCATGTTATTTTATTTTTAATTGCTGACACTACTACAGATATCCCTCATTTCTCCCCCTTTGCCCTCCTCCACCCAGCCCTGCCCCCCCCCCCCCCCGACCTTCACCACACTGTTGTCTGTGTCCATGGACTATGTATGTGTGCTTTTTGGTTTGGACACCAAGATGACTCATTCCAGTGTGTATTAGTCTCCTGGGGCAGCTGTAACAAAGCCCCACAGGCTAGGTGGTTTCAACAACAGAAATGTATTGCCCCACAGTTCTAGAGGCCAAAAGCCCTAGATCAAGGTGTCAGCGGGGTTGGTTCTTTCTGAAGGCTGCAAGGGAGACTGTTCTAGGCCTCTCTCCTACATTCTGGTGGTTTTCTGGCAAGTTTTGGCATTCCTTGGTTTGGAGATGCAGCACCCCAATCTGACTTCATTTTGGCATTTCCCTGTGTGCATGTCTGTGTGTCTAGATTTCATTGTTTAAATAAGGGCACAGTCATCTTAACTTGGTCATCAGCAAAGGCCATATTTCCAAATAAGGTCACATACACAGGTACTAGATATTAGCACTTCATTTTTTTGGGAGGACACAAGTCAAGCCATAACACAGTGTAAATTGTGTTCTTTCAATACTTTCTCAAACCAAATGCTCCCACTAAGTCTGTGGCAGGGATGGCACAGGCCCTGCAGTCAGGAGTTTACTAGCTGTACGAAGCATATTGCTGCCACAGGACCTTGCACAGGTGTGCCTCAGGTCAGGAAATCTGCTTGTGAGAGCAACTTGGCAAAATCAATTAAGGTCGAAGATGTGTATATCTTACAACCAGCCTAGAGTCAAAAGAAGACATGCATAAGGACGTTCACCGCATCACTGTGTATGTTACCAAAGCCCAGGAGCTCCAGCAGTTGGAGAATGGGGGAATCCATTATGGGGTTTTGCATAACAGATTAGATAAAGGCACCAGAGCAGCATGTAGCAACGCAGATGCATCTAAAAAATATAGTACCGATTAAGGATACTCAGAGCAGAATCAACTTTTTAATTTGCATTAAGATAGTGGCTACTTCATGGGGGGGGCTGGAAGGAATGGGATGGGAGCTGGGTTCAAAGGTCATGTTCAGCGTAATATTTTGGTCTGGAACAAGTACGTTAAAATATTAAGATTTATTCACCTGTGTGATAGATCCTTGGCTTTATTATATTATTCTTTGTACTTTTCTCTATGATTGAAATACTTACTAAGAAACTGCTTTAAGGAAAGCATTTTAAAGATCTGTTAAATTTTTGAAAAGTTTTTGCTTTTCCAAAGGATTCACCACACAAAAACTTGTACATGATTGTTTGTAACAGCATTATTCATAACAGCCAAAAAGTAAAATCAACTAATAAATGGATAAACAAATTGTGTTATACCCATAAATGGAATATTATTCAGCCCTGAAAATGAATGGAATACTGATACATGCTACAACATGGATAAACCTTGAAAACATTGTTAAGTGGGAGAAGCCAGACACAAAAGGCCATATAGTGTATAATTCCATTTGTATGAACTGTCTAGAGTAGTCCTTACAGATAGAAAGTAGATCTGTGGTTGCCAAGAGGTAGGGGGAGTGAGGAATAGGGATTGACCACTAAGCAGCGTGGGGTTTCTTTTGGGGATGATGAAAATATTCTGAAATTAGCAGTGATTGTTGCACAACTCTGCAAACCTGCTAAAAGCCACTGAGTAGTACAATTTAAAAGCATGCATTTTATGAATGATATCTCAATTAAAAAGTTTTTTAAAAAGGATTCACCTGCATGAGTAGGGTTTCTTTAATTAACAGTTTTTCTTTAGTACTTTGAATAAGAAAGTGCAAAAAAGGCACACCATCCATAACATTAGAATGTGAAGGATGGCTGTCTCTCAGAGGTGGGATGAGGGGTCATTTTTTTTGTTTTCCTTTATTCTTTTTTTAAAATTTTTAAATTTATTTTTAGAGACAGGGAAAGAAAAGGAGAAAGAGAGAGAAACATTAGCCCTGGCTAGTGTGGCTCGGTGGATTGAATGCTGGCCTGCAAACCAAAGGATCACCGGTTCAATTCTCAATCAGGGCACATGCCTGGGTCGCAGGCCAAGTCCCCAGTAGGGGGCATGTGAGAGGCAACCACACATTGCTGTCTCTCTCCCTCTTTCTCCCTCCCTTCCCCTCTCTAAAATAAATAAATAAAATCTTTAAAAAGAAAAAAGAAAAGAAAGAACATTATCTATTATAAAAAAAAAGAGAGAGAAACATTAATGTGTGGTTGCGTCTCATATACCCCCTACTGGGGACCTGGCCCGCAATGCAGGCATGTGCCCTGACTGGGAATTGAACCAGCAACCCTTTGATTCACAGACCAGTGCTCAATCCACTGAGCCACACCAGCCAGGGCTCCTTTATTCTTTTTCAAAAATTTCTACAATAAACATTTTCTAATTGTACAATGAAAATGTTTTATTTTTAAAGAATTGTTTTCAGCCCTGGCTGGTGTGGCTCAGTGGGTTGAGTGCCAGCCTGTGGACCAAGGGATGCCGGTTTGATTCCCAGTCAGGGCACATGCTGGGGGTGTGCGAGAGGCAACTAACTGATGTTTCTCTCCCTCTCTTTCTCCCCCCTCTCCCCTCGCTCTAAAAATAAATAAATAGAATCTTTAAAAATCATCTTCATATTTTTAAAAAAGAATTGTGTTCAAGTGGTGTTTAACATAGCTGGAGAGCACAGCCAGTTAAACAAGAGCCAGAAGTGATATAATTGCGGAAATTCATTGGCTGTTTCCCTTGTGCTCAGCACCGTACATTGTTGTGCATAGCTCCCTGAGACAAGGGCACACTGTTTTACAAGGGTAAAAAATGGGATTCAAACACATTAAGTAACATGCTCAAAGGATGATAACTAGTAAAAAAATGGAGTTGAATTCAAACTCGTGCTGGCCACTTCCAAAGCCAGAACGTTTAATGGTCACACTGTCATGCTTCTAGACTCTAGAATCTAGAAACTTAGACGTTTAGGCAGAAATAATGTCATTCTGAACTCATGAGCCAATGGGAAAATGGGTATCAATTACTCTAACAACAAAACAACTTCCCAAACCATAAACCTGTCTGTTTTGCAAAATAAGCCTCCTGTTTAAGAAGAGTCGTATCGGCCTATAACCTTGTTGCTCAGCAAATATCTCTTCATGATTGAGTTAATATAAGAGAGATCTTGACATTTTTGTTTTGTGCGCACGATTAAGTGATGAGTGGGATGCATGAAGGACAGTTGAAGTCTAGGATAACAGTGGATGTGTGAGGTTATTTCCTACAAAAGCATTAGGATTCTCAGCTTGCTGCGTGTGCAAAGGAAAGTGAGTATTTGATAACTCTCCAGTTCCTCTGTCTGGGGATTCAGCCAAATGGAATCATCCAGACTCGAAACATACTTTGGGGTCTGGGTTTTTTATTTCAGCTGTCTTCACTAATCAAATGAGCCAGGTAAGGGAGATGTGGAGCTCAGATTCTCCATCCATCAATGTTCCGGGCTGAGTTTGGGGATTAGACACTCTAATTTGGAGGCAAGAGGATGATTGGCCAGAAAGATGGCAACAGTGTGTTCTGCTATAGTACATGAAGATTTGTCTATATTAAAGTTTAAGCCTAGCAAGGGGACAGAGAACGGAGAGGCAGGTAGGAATCGCAGCCAAGGAGTGTTGTTGTTGAGGAAAGCCACACTGCAGGGAATCTTGGTCTCAATGACTATTATTCAAGGTTCAGCTATGTGAGGTCTTGCATGCAGCAAGGTGCTCCAGGACTGGAATCTCGGGGGCTCTGGTAAATGCCCAGCCTCCATTCCCTGTTCTGGCACCTCAGTTTTCCTTGGAGGTCATCCACTCCATTTCTTGATGGGACTGTCAATCAAGGTGTCTTCTCTCCTGGCCAAAGGTAGGTTTGTGACCCAGGAAGGGCACATTGTGCCCCAAGAGTGACACCCTCAAGAGATAGTTCTTATTACTTCCTGCCACACAGATGCCTCAACATGCATGGGTTTCTGTCCTTGTTGGTTCTTTAGTTTTATGTGTTTATGTGAGCAACTTCATAGCATTCTAATGAACCCCTCTTTTTTTTCTGCTTAAGTTAATCAGTCAGTTTCTTTCACCTCGATGATGAGTCCCTACTATGTAAACTTCCCACTTCATGATGCTTCAGTGGTTAAAGAGCAACGTGGAGAATTTGGAGAGCATTCTGAGGATAGTCACAAAAATGATTAGCAGGTGATGGATTTGTGGTGCCTGCCCAAAGAAACGGAATTTTGTCCCAAGAGAGGAAATTGGAACTGAGTTAGGGTAACTGTCTCTGAGTTTGTGCTCTCACACGAGATGCACAGTTGAGGAAATTATCTTGGACACTTGTGTGAAAATGTTTTCCCTAAGATACATTGCCACCTAAGGCCAATGTGTCTTTTAAGAGGTAATTGTGTGAAGATTTGCACCCAATGCTCCACTTTTTTTTACATGTAGACATAAACTTTTTCAAAGAATTGTTTACATCTGTGGTCTACAATTTCTCATCTCGTAGTCATTCTTCAGTTCACTGCAGTCTGGTAATTCACTTGGCCCCTTGGCAAACGCCCCTTGATTTTGACACTGTTGATCACACCTTCTTTTTTAACCATTTGAGTCCCAAGCAGCGCGATTGCGCTGCTGACAATACCCCCTGGGACTCAAACGGTTAAAGCACTATCTTGCTTTGGCTTGCATAATTTCACATTCTCCTGTTTTTTCCCCCTACCTCTCTGGCTGATTATTATCAGCCCTTTTTGGAGTCTCCTTCCTCTGCTCATCCTCTAAACACTGGTATTCTGAAGGGGTTGACTTAGGTCTTCCTGTGTTCATATGCCATAGAGAGGACAGATCCACTCCCAAGGCTTCAATTACTATCTATATGCAGGTAACTCTTAAAGAGAGATGTGTGAACCTCTCTTTCTCTCTCTCTCTCTCTCTCCCTCTCCCTCTCCCTCTCTCCCTCTCTCTCCCTCCCTCTCTCCCTCTCCCCGACCCCGCCCTCCTCCCTAAGTGCCAGATCCCATGTACAACAGCTCTCAAGAATACTATTTTGGATATGTCATGAACACTTCAAACCCAACATTTCCAAAATGGATTTATTCCCTTGTGTGTTGTATTTCAGCAAATGGCATCACCAGTTCTCAAAACCAGAAACCGGAGCATCCTCTTTGAATGTTCCTTTTCCTTGATTCTCCAAGACCAATCAATCACCAAGACCTATCAATTCAACCCACTAAAACATCTCCTAAAGTCATCATTTCTCTTTAGCTCCGTCGCCACATTTCTAGTTCAGGCCATTGTCATCTCACACTCCATGCCTGTAACAGCCTTCCCTCTGGTTCTGCTTTCTCCCATGTCTTCACTCACACCAGGCAGTCCAAGTGAGCCTTTCAATACAAATGAATGATCACACTGCTCTGTTTAAATCCCATCAATGCTCCCACTGCCCTTAAATAAAGCCCACATTCTTGGTACAAATGGCTAGTCCTTCCTAACATTCTCTTGCCAGCCTCTCCAGCCTCATCTTTCTGTGTTTTCTCCTGCCTCCCTAAGCTCCTGGCACATGGAACTTCTTCCATCCTGCTGCCTCTCTGCACCAGCCTTTCACACATATTCTCAGAGCCTGGAATGCTTTCTGTTCCTCCTGCTTTTCACCCAACTCCTGCTCAACCTCCACACCTCTTCTTCCTGAAGCCTTCCACCAGCTTTCCTTCCCTTCCTCCTCCCCATCAACTGCGTTTGCACCTCTAACTCAGCGTTATGTGTTCATATAATGTTCTGTTCCTCTCCCATTATATCCCATATCACAGCATGTTGAAATCACATGTATTTAGCCCATGGCTGCATGGCTGGGAGATAAAGAACCATGGTTGCCCACTATTCTATACCCAATACCTAGTTCATAGTATGCATTATGTATTTCTTGAATGAATGAATTAATAAAAGAATATAAGAAAAGTTGGCAAGTCATTCCTTATTACTACCAAGAATGCAAGAAGAGAAAATATTTAAATGGGAGAAGGGAGGCATGATCAAGCTATTTGGGAAATATTTCTGTACACTTGGGTTATTAAATGTTAATCTTGCTTTTTCTGTGGCAATGGTGGCATCTCCTTGGGTGACACAAAATGCAAGAGCGTCTCACCTATTTAGGAAAGCAGACAGAAGAAGGGATGGGGTGATCCCTCCAGACCTATGTTGGTCCTATGAGTTCCTGTAAAGCTTGCCAAATTTAGGACCCGGCTGAATCAACAAAGTGCTTTTTACCCATTTGTGCTATGAGATTACACCTACATTATGAAAATGCACATTATTAAAAGATAATTAGCTTAACTTCTGAGAGGAATTTTTATAATTATTCCTCTTCATATGTCCTCAACTTCTTTGTTCTTCTTTCACTTCATACTCAATGAAAGCCATACTTTGGCTCAATCAGACCTGTGTCCATGCAGCTGAATGTCCTGGAGAAATCCCATAACCGCATCACCTTAAAAGAGTATCTTTGAAACTCAAGTGGCCCCTGCCAGGCAATCATATGACTTGCCTTCCATTCATTTGTCCTCTCACATCCTAGACAATTGTCACACATTTCTTCTCCAAGTCTCTAATACATCTTCCACCATCTTCATTTGCAACTGGTAAGTCAGTTTCATCAATGAGAAAACGGAAGCACTGATCAGCAACCCAACCCAAACCACCCAACACTTTTTTTAAAGGAACAATTCCCTCCCCCTGTTTAAATCCTCACCTGAGGGTATGTTTATTGATATTAGAGAGACAGAGAGAAACATACATGTGAAAGAAAAACATCTATTGGTTCCCTCGGGTAGAGGCCTTGACCGAGAATCAAACCTGCAAACTTTTGGTGCACAGAACGTGCTCCAACCAACTGAGCCCACTCGGCCAGGGCCTCCCAACACTTACCCACCTACTCTTCCTTCCTTCTTGTTATTGTGCATGAACTTTCTATACTTTTATTATGCCTTTGCTTCTGTACTAAATCCTTTCTCATCTCACTTACTTCAAGACCTGACTCCAGCAAATCTGTTCTCTCTTGTGCATATTATATTTTTGTTCTCTACAACAGATTGTTTTCAACTTACAAAAGTTTTCTCTTGACCCTATTTCCCTCATCAGTGACTATGACCCCATTTCTTTGCTCCCCTTGTCATCAAAACTTCTCAAGTTGTCTAGGCTTCCTGTCTTCAATTCCTCTTCTCTTACTTTTTCTGGAACCCAGTTCAGTCCAGCTCCACCCAACTGCTCTATCATGCTCCTCAAGAACCTCCACTTGGCCAAATCCGTGGTTAATCATAGTCCTCAGCATCCTAAACCTGTTAGAGGTATTTGACCTTTTGATCGCTCCCTTCTCTTTCATATACTTTTTCACTTTGCTTTCAGGATGACACATTACTTAGCTTTTCTCCTACCTATTGGTAATCCTTCACATTCTCCTTCGCAAGCTCCTCCTTTCTTCTCCAGCTCTTACCTGCTGTGCCGCAGGCTCAGTGCTCGGACCCATTCTCCGTCTCCACACGCTCTACTGACCATCTCATCAAACGCCATCTCAGTTCTGTTGGTCACACATGTCCATTTCCAGCTTTCATCTCTCTCCTGAATTTAGGATTTGTGTATCCAGCTGCTGATTTGACATCTTCAGTTGCCTGAAACAATATATCCAAGGCTGGTCTCCTGACCATCCTTACTAAATCTTCTTTAGCCCCAGCCTTCCTCATCTCAGTATATTGTAATTCCATTCTTCCAGTTTCTCAGGCCAAAAAACCTCAGAATCATTCTTCACTTCAATTCATTAGCAAATCCTGTTAGCTCTTCCTTCAGCGTTTATCTGGTCATTTCTCACTGTTCATGGTCACCTCCCTAACCCAGGTTGTCACCCCTCTTATGATAGCCTCCTGACAAATGGGTTCCTCCTGCTTTCACCCTTGCCCCTCATTTATCTATTCTCAACAAAGAGGATAATATAAGTCAGAACATGTCATGTCTATGCTCAAAACCATTTCCTCAGGGTAAATTTCAAAGTCTTTCAGCAGCCCACAATGCGACGCCTGGCCTAGATTTCTGGTCCCTCTCTAACCTCATCCTCTACCGCTTAACTCTGGCTCACTTCGTTCCACCCTCTGGCCTTCTTGCTGTCACATAAACATTCCAGGCCACTCTGCCATGGGGTCTTTACTGTAGCTGTTTCCTCTGCTCGGGATGCTTTCCCCACAGACAACTGTTTGTCTGTCTTCTTCCCTTCCCTTAAATATATGCTCAAACCTTACTCACTCACCTCTGACCATCCTATCCATTACTCCCCACACCCAGTATTCTTGATTCCCCTGACCTTGTTCAATTTTGTCTCTTTTTCAATAGTACCTATTATTTTCTAATTTGCTTATTACTTTTACAGTATAGAATATAAATGTATACACTTGTATATTCTACAAGAGCAAGAATCTTTGTCTTGCGATCTGACTTTCCCAAGTTTCTTGAACAGGGTTCCTCATCCTCAGCACTCTTGACCTTCAAGCTGCATAATTCTTTGTGATGGGGCACTGGTCTTTGCATTGGAGGTTAGCAGCATGCATGGCCTCCAACCACTAGCTGCCAGTAGCTCTCCCTAGTGTCTCCAGACATTGCCAAATGTCAACTGGGGGGCAAAATAGCCCCCAGTTTAGAACAACAGTTCTAGAAGACTACAGCCCCTAGAAGGCATTTCATACATATTTGTTGAAAGAAAGGGAGAAAAAGGAAGAGCAAGTTTAGGTTCATCTACTCCTCATGGATTCTTCCAGTGTTTGTAATTGCCCATAACCATCCCCAGGGCCCGCCCTCAGTCTGGAGCAGCAGAAACTAACTCTGGGGCACTCATAGGACACAGTGACTGTCTCTGTCATGGTTTTTGTGGAAGACAAATTGCAGGGGGGTGGGGGAAGGGAGAAAGGTATAAAGTTAAGGGAAGTAAAATAAAATTAGGCATCAGAATTAAGACACATTGAGAGGCATGCTGCCTAGGAAGGTATTGCTCACGAGACTTATGGGGATTTGCTTAGTAGGATACATGGGCCTGGGGACCCGGAGCATTTGTCCATCCTGCTTTCATTCCCTTTTGCCGCTGTCTTTCCTCCTCAGTATACCTGAGTCAGTTCAAGGTGCCAGCATCTTGTTTTCTTCAAGGATAGTAGTGATAAAAATAATATTAATAATAAGACTAACGTTTGTTGAGCACTTATGCAGTGAGCCCTATGCACTACCATTTAGTTCATAGCAAACTTGTGAGGCAGGTCCTACTATTAGTCCCCGTTCTACATGTGAGCAAACTGAGGCTCAGGGAGGTTCAGTAATTCATCCAAGGCAGCACAGCGGGATTGAGAATGAGCTAGAATGACATAGTAGTATGTTAATTTAAATATATTATATTATATATAACATGACTTATAAATAATAGGGATAGCAAGTAATATAGTGCAATCCCAAGATCCATGGAAAAGTCAGGCCCCCTGACTGACAGCTACAAATACCATCTGAGGCTGTTACTGTTCCATGACCAGAAAATATACAACGTACTGATCACAAAGACAGTGACAATTTAAGACTCACTGGTTCTTTGATTTGAATGTTCTTATGCATGTTTAAAGGGTAAATACTCTGTAGGAAAAGCTGAGGCCATCCACTCTGTTCAGTGGAAAGACTCAGTGGCTTTAATGAGTCAAGGGGAAAGAAATGGCTGCCATCACCAAAGAGGAGGCAGGGGTGTCCAACCCACGGCCCAGGACAGCTGTGAATTCAGCCCAACACAAAATTGTAAATTTACTTAAAACCTTTTTTTTGCTCATTAGTTTTCATTAGTGCTGTATATTTAATGTGTGGCCCAGTGGCGCCAAAAGGTTGGATGCCCCTGTGAGGATGAGACCCAGGAGCCAAGAACCCTTTGAGTGTGTTTGTTTGTTTCTTATTATCTTGAAAGGTAAATCGTGCACATGGTACTAAATAAAGCAAATCAATCTAACCGTAAAAGAATCTAGTGGAGAAAGCGAGCCTGCCTTCCTCTCCTGTCTCCCAGTCACCCCCCTCACCCCCTTCCTTTTTCTAGAGGTGGCTCCGGTCTTCAGTTCTGTGTGACCCTCCCCAGTTCTCTTCATAAACAGGCGTGAATTTGAACCAGGGCTACACAGGGTTTCCTGTTTCCAGAGCCCATCTGCTAGCATCTTCTCTTCTGAACCTCTCAACAAACAGCCCAGTCTCGTGAAAGGAATTTGTTGATCAGCTCTATGCTTGTCCGCTTCACAGCACGGATCTGGGGTCCTGAGATATTTAACAGAGTCTGATGTTTCTCCCACAAGTAGCTGCTCCCTACCCATCCCCCACCATTGGAAAAATCTGACCACAAAATGTCCCCTCTGGTGTATAGTCATAAGCCCCCAAATGAAATGGACAAGCATTGCCAAGGTTGGCTTTTTAAAAAGTAGTGATCCTTGAATTTCCCTTCACGCGCATGTTTCTCTCCTCCTTGGCGGGCTCCGATGCCAGCTGTGCATTGCCGTGGTCCGAAGAAGGACCTGTGGGTGTCCCCTGGCAGATGCTGCCACTGTTTTAGCCTGAGGGCCCTGCAGGCAGCCTCTGGCAACATTTTTAATTTAACATCAAACTTCAACTTGAAATTTGAAAAAGGGAGGCCGGGGGAATGACAAGATGTCAATGTCTCGGAACCAAGCAAGCAAGGCTTACAAATGTACCCAGTCTGGACTGCTTTGAGCTGGGGGGAGTTTCTTGTTCTTTGTGGTGACTGAAAGTGACTGTACCCCATTAAAAGGACCCTAAGGGATGCTGGGAGAGCTCAAAGGGAATGCTCTGTCTCAGGAAGAGAGTTCCAAATTGTTGAGAGCCTTTTAAATGACGGCAGGTGAAAAGCTGTTCAGGATATATCTCAAAGTCAAAAGGCAGGCATCAAAACAAAATGTAAAAAAGTCCCTGTCTTTGGGAAAAAATATTTGTGTAAAGAGAGGCACAGCAAAGAGTCTGAAAGGCTATGCCCCTGAAATTCTTGGATCTAAGTTTATAGTATGTTTTTAATTTCTTCTTTATAGCTTTTTCTACTGTCTCATTTTTTTTCCAAAAACCCAATATATTACTTTCATAACCATAAAAATGTGACCTGTATAAAGTTTGAAAATACAAAAGATAATCAAGCTGGCTTCCTGCCTGCCTCACCACCACAACCAGGGTCCACAGATTCCCAACCAGAAAACAGCAAGCTCTCCAATGCCCAGACAGGTGGGCTTAGAGCTCAGATCGCAGCTACACAGTTCAGGGGGCTAGCATTACCTGACTAAAGGGGTCCCTTTGCCTGAGCACATCAGAGCCCAATATGGCAGGAACAGGAACTTGTAGCAAAGAAAGTAAGGGTTTATTTTTAGGAAGTGGTTCATGCCTGGAGATGGGGGAGCTAATGCTCACAAACCTGGCTCCCCATGGCTTCCAGGGGTGGGCTAGGTGGGGGGAAATCATTGATCATGAGGACTACGGGGGTCAGTGTCCTAGTCAAAGCCACAGTCTCTACTGATTGGCTCTCACTAGGGTGGCTGATCGGTGTGCATCTGGTCCTGAAGTGAGCCATGGCGTCACTTCATCTGGTGTCACCGCTTTTCTGGGCCTGGAGCTGAAACATAGCTGAGGCCTAGAGGTTCTCTGTAGCAGGACTGAAACTGTCTCTGGGGTCAGCAGACCCGAGACTTTGTTCCTGAGGTTATCTGCTGCTGATCAGAACCTCACTGGCCTGCGGGCTTCATGACTGAGGGAGTGGTCGTGCCAGGGAGAAGGAGGCAGGTGGGTCAGAGTGCTAGGTGAGGCCAGTTTGAATCAAAAGGAAAGAGAGGAGAAAAGGCCATTTTACAGAAATGAAGTTTTTGCGTGGTCACACCAGTTCACCCAGAGGAGCGTCTGTCACAGCGTGATCAACAGGTCAGTATTAACAGCTTCCGCTCGAACAGAGCTTCTCAGTTAACAGTTACTTTCATGGCCTCATTTGACTTCACAGCACCTCTGGGAAGTATACCGAGCAATCATTTCCCCCTCAGTTTACCTATAAAGAAACTGAGGCTCAGAGAAATCTAGGAGGTCAGCAGTAGTCTTGGACTGAACCTTTGTCTTCACTCTCAAAATCCATAGCGTTCACGGCCATGTACTCTAACACGAGTGGCACGTGGGAACAATTTTGTGAATTCCCGACCTTTGCTGCTCATTTGGGGAGTGATGGAAAAACTTCCTTCTGGAACCAGAAGTGGACACTTGGGCATCATTTGGAGCAGACGCTTCTGCAGGGGATGTATTATCAACCCCGGTTAGTTGCAGTGCTGGAGAGAGATTTGATGTTCTGAATCTTGTTATCCCACTGGCCTTCAAAAGAGATTTGGCAGGATTCTCAGGGATGGAAATTTCGGCAGGGGTTGCCTCTTGTTCTAGGTTTTGCGCTGGCCCCTAGCCCAAGCTTGATGCCATGTGACACTCTTGTTTTGATGAACAAAGGAATGAATGAATTTGGATCAGACTTTTAGGGGAAGGGCATCCTTCCTTCCTTCACCCAAACTCTGAATCTGGTTTACCACGTGGCTCACCAATATCCCTCTCTCCTCCTTATCTCCTTCCGGACAGGCACCCTGAGTACTGATTAGAAATGAGTGGAATGAACGGTAGAGGTGAGGAAAATATTTTTTTTAAAGGTATGCTAAGAAGAGAGGGGTGGACAGTAAAATCAAAATTAATCCATCTGCTCCTGCATCTCCCAGAAAAGGGAAGCAATTTCCCCTCAATTCTAGGTGCTCTGAGCGCTAACTCTAAAAATAAAAAATGAGAAGTGGAGTTGGTTGTCATTTCAAATACAAATGGGCATGTACATTCAGCCTTTATGGCTAGATAACTTCCACTTCCAGTGTGCTGTGTTTATTGTCTTTGACTTACTGATAGAACATCCTGGGGCCTGGAGTCCTCCTTCCCACAGAGCAAAGACACCATCAGCAACCACTTTTCCCTCTCAACCCATGAATAATAATGCGTGCGATGATGACCGTGTTATTATTATCATTTGGTATTTAGCCAACGTCTTTCCCCGAAGTACTGAAAGCACTTTATAGGCATTGCCTGATTATTCCTCACAATACCTCCCTGGGGAGAGGGTGAGAACAGAGATTTGATTTCCATTTCACTGAGAGGAGAAGCTGAGACCCAGAACGATGAACTTGGCTGCTCCAAGGTCACCTGGAGAAACTGGGCTGAGGTTAGGAGAAGAACCAGGGGCTTGTAATGGCTGTTTAGGGCGCCTTCCCCTCCACCCCAAGGGAGAACGAGTCATTAGCTCATTCACTGAGTTGCAAGTGTAATAGGACATTAAAGGGGAGATTTTGGCTGAGGCGCATTCTAAAGTGAGGTGCTGGAACAAGATACAAGCGTTTTTAAAGTAGGTGGCTGAGAAACCCCTCGCTCACCTCAAGGGTATATGAGGGCCATTAGCTGGAGATTAGAGGATTTTTGAAGAGGATTTCTTCACCCCAATGTGGGTGGTGGGGGCTGTATTTTACCCCAAGCCCAAGGAAAAACGCTCCAAGGAGACCACTCAAAGAGCTTGAAATGAGTCCTTGGCTGTCTCTGGTGTACAGCAGAGAGGTATAAGCTGTGTCTGAGAAATCTAGGGCATGTGAGGTTGGTAGAGTGGCGTCTGGTGCTCAAGGGAAGCCTGCAGCTTGGGAAATAATTACTCTTCTAGAGTTGAATGAAGCGAAGGATACATGAGTGTTTCCCATGATCAGATGTGAACCATGTGTAAGAGAACATGGGTGTGGGCCGCCTTTGATTCTGCCCAAGAGAACCAGCAGAGCAGGTGAGGGCACTTTGGCAGGGAAAAACTTGAAGTGGAATCCAAAATGCTCAGGGGCTACAGGTGGAGCCCTGAGCCATCAGCCAGCACAGGAATTCATTCATTCACGTCAGGGGAACTGAAGGAGCAATCGGCATTGATGGGATTCCCCAAAGAACCAAAGAAAGCCTCTCAAAAGAAAGAGTCAGGTCCTGATCCGTGTAGCTCAGTTGATTGGGCATGATCCCACAAGCCAAAAGGTTGCGGGTTCAATTCCTGGTCAGGGCACATGCTTGGGTTGTGGGTTTGTTCCGTAGTTGGGGTGCATGGGAGAGGCAACTAATCAATGTTTCTCTCTTATGTCAATGTTTCTCTCCCTCTCTTCCCCTCTCTCTATTAAAAAGACAATATCAGCCTCACACTTCTGCTAAGTCTAACATTAGCATTGTTGAGGATTTTACTTCTCCTGTTACCTCTTCTTCCACAGCCCAGCCAGCCCTGCAGGAGTTAGGGATTGGGGTGGAGAATTAGAAATACTTACAGAGGTCAATTACATCCCATTTTCCAACTTCAGGTCTAAGGGGGCAGGGGCAGTGAACATTTAACTTTGCCATACTAGATTTAGATATATTATTATGTAGTGATGGTGCATCTTATTTACCAAACTGAGACAAGGTTGTATGAATTAGGGTGAATAAAAGTGGCTTGAGAGTAAACAGAGAAGTCAGGAGATCTGCCTCAATTTTCATCCAGTGGCAAAACTCTTCCCACAGGGAAGATTTGTCAGGGGTGTCCAACCTGCGGCCCATGATGGCTATGAATGCAGCCCAAAACAAAATCGCAAATTTCTTTAAAACATTATGAGATTTTTTTGTGATGACGTGTCACAATGGATTTAATATGTGGCCCAAGACAACTCTTCTTCTTCCAGTGTGGCCCAGAGACACCAAAAGTTTGGACACCCCATGGGCAGAGGGACAAAACTAAATTGCTTTCTGCTTATATTCCATGAGATGTGCTTGTTTAACAAAATGATTATGTAAGTTTTCATGGGGTCCAGGGCTGTGCCAAGAAACACTGCAATGCTGCAATCCATGATGCTCAGCATCATTTGTGCCCAGGCCTATCCAATGTCACAAGAGCATTATCATTTCAAAGCATCGACTCTGTGTTAGGTACTAACAATGCACTTCACGTACACCTTCTCATTTGATGCTCTCAGTTGCCTTAAAAAGTAGATTTTCCCTTCCATTGTCAGATGAGGAAACTGAGGCATGGGGACGTAAACTGAACTTGCCCACAGGCACACAGCCAGTGAAGGGGCGGAGCTAGAATTTACACCAGGTTTGTCAGACTTCGAAACCGTGCTTCTAAGCCCTGCTGTTTCCCACCTTCAGAAACCTGCTGTTCTGTGTTGCCCAGAACAGGGTGCCCAGTGTGCCTCCCAGCCCCCTGGCACACATTTAAACTTCTAGCCTCTACACATTCATATCACAATCTGAACCAGCCCAAACTGAGTACCCTGAGCTCAGAACAGCGTCTTGGTACATAGCTGACACTCAATAGGTAGCTATTAATTGGCTGATAACACTTGTACACAAGTGTGTGCTTTGGAGTCAAACCAGCATCAACCATTTACTAGCTGTGTGGTCTTGGGTAAATTACTTACCTCTCTGTGCCTCAGTTTCATCATCCGTGAAATGGATTGATTATGCCTCTGTGGGGGGCGGGCAGTGTCACAGATTGAATAAGCCTGTTTTCACTCTCTAAGCCTTCAATAATTATTTGTTGAATGAATCACTAAGTCAAATGCTGCCTTGTGTTATTCCTTATGCACATATTGGTATAGATCTGAGGACCTCCTCTGGCCACCACAGGATTCATGTATAAGTTCCCCATCCCCCTACAGGCCATCTTGGGGAGGAAAAGGATCCAATCCTCCTGGCATTTTCTGGGACTGAAACACAAATATTGAAAAGTCAAGCTTCTGCTGGACTTGGGAACAGTTCAAGAGTGGATCCATGCAACAAAGTAGAGATTTCATTTTTTTGCACATTCAAATGCTTGGAGTAAGGTTTTCAACTGTGGGCAAATTAAATCGAGGCTCCTTCCCCTGAGCTACAAGGCTCAGCATCACCTGGGCCACATCACATTCCCCCAACTCATCTCTGACCTTGCGTCAGTTCTTAGAACATGAGAACCTCTTTTTCCAGCTGCTGTGGATGTTGGCCGCTACTGGTTCACATACTTGTATTCTTCTTGGAAGGCCTATCCTTGGTTGCAGAGGACCTCTTGTTGGGAGATGCCTAGAAGGTTACACCCCACCAGGGGTGGGCATGGCATGGCATGGCATGGCATCTGGCTGACTGCTGAGGGTTGCTGACCAGCCCACCTTCTTTGCCTGCGCAGGCCACCTCTGAGATGCAATTTATCCCTCAGAGCCAACAAGCGGATCAAGTGTAGGCCAAGCTTTTCCCAAGCCTATCTCTGCCCTGTTCCTTCTCCTGCCCTGTCTTCCTTCTCTCCCTCTTCTGTGACTCCCTCCCATTTACAAGTTTCTTCTGAGGGCATTCCCTCCTTAAGTCACCTGCACAAGAATTCCCATCTTAGCCTCTGTGTTTGGAGAAACTGACCTGAGGCCGACCTCTCGCACAGACACGGTGTTGGGCGTGGGGGGAAGCGGCGGGGAGGGAGAACAGAAGCCACCACTGAGGCAGGGACCCCAGCAGTGTCACCTTCCTCTTCCCCGTCCTTCCCACCCTGATCCAACCACACAAATGCCACCAACGTGCCCCTCAGGACTCCATCAATTATTGAGGAGGGTCTGAAAGGAGGGCATGTAAACGAAGATGAAAGACAGACAGGTCCCACTGCTTGGGGAGGGCCTAAGCTATCGTGTCTGGGAAAAAAAAAAAAAAGCATTTTAGTTTCCTGCCACGAGAAAGCTCCAAATGCTTTGGAGGCTGAAGAAGCAGTTTTGACAAAGACAAGAGAGAGCAGGTAGGGCTGACAGGTCTCTTTCACCCTCCCCACACCTTCAACTTTCTGCTGATCAAGAGGCAGGTGCTGTAAATCTGATGGCAAAGGACGGAAATGCCACCATTCTCTTTTCATCCTCCCTGTTGTTTTTTGGAGACACGCAGGAGTGGGAAGCCAGCCAGATTCCCACTGTTAGGAAGGTGGCCTTCTCCAGAAGCAGAGGCACCCGGCCAGAGGGAGTGCAGCCCTGGTCCTCAGAAAGGATGGCCAGGCTCATGTGGGGCGTGAGATGTCCGTTCCTCCTGCTTCATCCTGAGAGTTATGTCAGACACTTGCAAGTGAAGGACGAAGGGGAACAAATGTAGCAAAATCAAAGCAGGTACACTTATAGAGGGGTATTTCCATGAAGCGTTTTCTATCTGAAGCGACTCTCCCCCTCTCTCTTTTGGGGGCCTAAGTGTCAAACAATGGCATGGATCTACTAAGAACTTAGAATGACGCAAACACTGAAGTAGACACTGAAAGAAATCCCAGCCCCAAACTGAGAAATGCTCAGAAGTGGATTCAAACCAGCCCAGGAATCCAGGTACGCCAAAGGTGGGGACCTTCCATCACCTCTGTGGGTGGGAGTCCAGATTGATGACACAGGCTTGATGGGAAAGCCAGGGGCATGCAAGCTCCTTGAGAAGAGGGGTGTTGTCTGTCTTCTTCCTCAGTGTATCTCCCGTGTCTGGTACCTAGAAGGGGCTGGCTCGGTACCTGTTTCTGGGATGAAAGAATCAATGGGCAAGGTAAGTGCGCCGCTTTCAGATTCAGCTGCTAGTCCAGTTCATTTTCTTATAAGTAAGGTTTCTTGGGCAAGGTATCTTGAACCTTCTGAACTTTAGAATCCTCAGCTATCAAAGGAGAGAAAAAAATAGCATCCGCCTCCTAGGTTTGTTCTGACATTTGAACAGACATGATGTAAGTAAGCTCAGTGAACAGAGTGAGCACTGGCAAATGGTGGTTGCTGTCATTAGTAAGACTTGTGTTTTTTTATGACACATGAACAATAAAGAGAGGATATTATAGCAATAAAAACCGAATTCCAAGGAGATCAATGAATTAAAAAAATAAAAGAGCCCCAGCTAGGGTGGCTCAGTGGGCTGGGTGTAGGCCCTCAAACTGAGAGGTTGCTGGTTTGATTCCTGGTCAGGGCACATACATGCCTGGGTTTACGTTTGGTCCCCAGTTGGGGCACCTATTATGGGAGGCAGCCAACTGATGTCTCTCTCACATCAGTGTTTCTCTCTCTCTTTCTCCCTCTCTACCCCTCTCTCTAAAAATAAAAAATAAAAAAAGTAAAAATAATTAGAAATAAATAAATAAAACACAACAGGGCAGTAAAATCCCGGTTTTCCTGACCAATCATTGAAAAAAGTGCTAGAAAAAAAGGCCATTCTTAGTTGTCAAAAACCCTAAAATAGTAATTTTGAAATAAAGGAGGCAGCAATGTGTTACAAAGCCAAATGTGTCTATTCACATCTATTTCAAAAGGCTCAAAATTAAGTGATCATTTAAAGATCTTTGAGAAACATTATTAAGGAAAGAAAGCAAGTTATCTAATTATGTAGTATGTGAATTATGTCTAATTCTAACCCAAATTTAATATAAATGTATTCATTTATAATAAAAACTAATGATTTAAAAGTATCCTATTCAGCTTCAGTATTTTTTAAAATTATATTTTATTGATTATGCTATTACAATTGTAGCAATTTTCCCCCTTTGCCCCCTCCATCCAACACTGCCTCCCCCCCCCATCTCAGGCAATCCCAACACCATTGTTCATGTCCATGG